>JABWPP010000024.1:212500-245373 GCA_016920855.1 Puya raimondii
TACTGCAGTCATTCCGTCAGTTAGGCCCCAGGGGTACTACACACTCTCGCAGCATATCCTCCAAAATCTGAATTGTCCTCTCCGATTGACCGTCAGTTTGAGGATGAAATGCCGAACTGAAATCGAGCCGTGTACCCAAAGCTTCTTGCAAGATTTTTGTTACGGATTTTATATTGGCATATTTCGTGAAGTGAGTCGGAGTCTTGAAGGTTCAAAGAAGAAGAGACGAAGTTTGAAGACTCGAAGACTCAACATATGAATTCACAATGCTTGGTAAGTTTAAATAATCTTGATGATGATTTATGATCATTTATAAGTGTTTGGAAGACATTAGAATAGATAAAAATTGATTTAAAATATAAAAATTGAGTTTTTCAATTTCAGGATCCGGACCCTGAGGTGAGGTCCGGAAACCGTATGCCTCCCTGGCTGTCACGCAGGGAGGGTCCGGACCCTGCGAGCTGAGGTCCGGACTATGAAACGCTGGAGAGTTTCAGAGTCCGGACCCTGCATCCAAGGTCCGGACCCCGACCCGTCGCAATTTTTCGAAAATATATTTTTTCAATCCTACTCTGATTCTTATGTCTCCCAAACCTATAAATAAGATGGTAGATTTTTTAAAATCAGTTTTGCAATCCTAATTTGATTCTAATTGCTTCCAAACATTTTTAAAATCAGTTTTGCAATCCTAATTTGATTCCAAACCATTTTAAAATCTATTTTCAATCCTAATCTATTTCGGATTGCTTCTAAACCTATAAATAAGATATGGGGATGTCTCTAAAACGTAGTTAAGCATAAATTATCGAGGATTGAAACCCCATGAGAGAATTCTATTACGCCCAAAGAGTGCGAGCTTGCCACGAGTACATGCTCAGATTCGAACGAACGAGCATTGAAACCCCATGAGAGCGTTCTATTACGCCCAAAGAGCGCGAGCTTGCCACGAGTACATGCTTAGATTTGAACGAACAAGGATTGAAACCCCATGAGAGCATTCTTTTACGCCCAAAGAGTGCGAGCTTGCCACGACTACATGCTCAGATTCGAACGAACGAGGATTGGAACCCCATGAGAGCTTTCTATTGCGCCTAAGAGTGCGAGCTTGCCATGAGTACATGCTCAGATTCGAACGAACGAGCATTGAAACCCCATGAGAGCGTTCTATTACGCCCTAAGAGTGCGAGCTTGCCACGAGTACATGCTCAGATTCGAACGAACGAGGATTGGAACCCCATGAGAGCTTTCTATTGCGCCTAAGAGTGCGAGCTTGCCACGAGTACATGCTCAGATTCGAACGAACGAGGATTGAAAACCATGAGAGCGTTCTATTGCGCCTAAGAGTGCGAGCTTGCCACGAGTACATGCTCAGAATCGAACGAACGAGGATTGAATCCCCGTGAGAGCGTTCTATTACGCCAAAGAGTGCGAGCTTGCCACGAGTACATGCTCAGATTCGAACGAACGAGGATTGGAACCCCATGAGAGCGTTGTATTACGCCCAAAGAGTGCGAGCTTGCCAAGAGTACATGCTCAGATTCGAACGAACGAGCAATGAAACCCCATGAGAGCGTTCTATTACACCCTAAGAGTGCGAGCTTGCCACGAGTACATCCTCAGATTCAAACAAACGAGCATTGAAACCCCATGAGAGCATTCTATTACGCCCTAAGAGTGCGAGCTTGCCACGAGTACATGCTCAGATTCGAATGAACGAGGATTGGAACCCCATGAGAGCTTTCTCTTGCGCCTAAGAGTGCGAGCTTGCCAAGAGTACATGCTCAGATTCGAACGAATGAGCATTGAAACCCCATGAGAGCGTTCTATTACGCCCTAAGAGTGCGAGCTTGCCACGAGTACATGCTCAGATTCGAACGAACGAGGACTGATTCTAACGAACGAGGATTGGAACCCCATGAGAGCGTTCTATTATGCCCAAAGAGTGCGAGCTTGCCACGAGTACATGCTCAGATTCGAACGAACGAGGATTGAAACCCCATGAGAGCGTTCTATTACGCCCTAAGAGTGCGAGATTGCCACGAGTACATGCTCAGATTCGAACGAACGAGCATTGAAACCTCATGAGAGCGTTCTATTACGCCCAAAGAGTGCGAGCTTGCCACGAGTAAATGCTCAGATTCGAACGAACGAGCATTGAAACCCCATGAGAGCGTTCTATTACGCCCAAAGAGTGCGAGCTTGCCACGAGTACATGCTCAGATTCGAACGAACGAGGATTTCCGTGAGAGCGTTCTATTACGCCAAAGTGTGCGAGCTTGCCACGAGTACATGCTCAGATTCGAACGAACGAGGATTGAAATCCCGTGAGAGCGTTCTATTACGCCAAAGAGTGCGAGCTTGCCACGAGTACATGCTCAGATTCGAACGAACGAGCATTGAAACCCCATGAGAGCGTTCTATTACGCCCTAAGAGTGCGAGCTTGCCACGAGTACATGCTCAGATTCGAACGAACGAGGATTGAAACCCCATGAGAGCGATCTATTACGCCCAAAGAGTGCGAGCTTGCCACGAGTACATGCTCAGATTCGAACGAACGAGCATTGAAACCTCATGAGAGCGTTCTATTACGCCCAAAGAGTGCGAGCTTGGCACGAGTAAATGCTCAGATTCGAACGAACGAGCATTGAAACCCCATGAGAGCGTTCTATTACGCCCAAAGTGTGCGAGCTTGCCACGAGTACATGCTCAGATTCGAACGAACGAGGATTGAAACCCCATGAGAGCATTCTATTACGCCCAAAGAGTGCGAGCTTGCCACGAGTACATGCTCAGATTCGAACGAACGAGCATTGAAACCTCATGAGAGCGTTCTATTACGCCCAAAGAGTGCGAGCTTGCTTGCCACGAGTAACATGCTCAGATTCGAACGAACGAGCATTGAAACCCCATGAGAGCGTTCTATTACGCCCAAAGAGTGCGAGCTTGCCACGAGTACATGCTCAGATTCGAACGAACGAGGATTGGAACCCCATGAGAGCTTTCTATTGCGCTAAAGAGTGCGAGTTTTGCCACGAGTACATGCTCAGATTCGAACGAACGAGGATTGAAACCCCATGAGAGCGTTCTATTGCGCCTAAGAGTGCGAGCTTGCCACGAGTACATGCTCAGATTCGAACGAACGAACGAGGATTGAAACCCCATGAGAGAATTCTATTACGCCCAAAAAGAGTGCGAGAACTTGCCACGAGTACATGCTCAGATTCGAACGAACGAGCATTGAAACCCCATGAGAGCGTTCTATTACGCCCAAAGAGTGCGAGCTTGCCACGAGTACATGCTTAGATTCGAACGAACGAGGATTGAAACCCCATGAGAGCATTCTATTACGCCCAAAGAGTGGGAGCTTGCCACGAGTACATGCTCAGATTCGAACGAACGAGGATTGGAACCCCATGAGAGCTTTCTATTGCGCCTAAGAGTGCGAGCTTGCCTTGAGTACATGCTCAGATTCGAACGAACGAGCATTGAAACCCCATGAGAGCGTTCTATTACGCCCTAAGAGTGCGAGCTTGCCACGAGTACATGCTCAGATTCGAACGAACGAGTATTGGAACCCCATGAGAGCTTTCTATTGCGCCCAAAGAGTGCGAGCTTGCCACGAGTACATGCTCAGATTCGAACGAACGAGGATTGAAACCCATGAGAGCGTTCTATTGCGCCTAAGAGTGCGAGCTTGCCACGAGTACATGCTCAGATTCGAACGAACGAGGATTGAAACCCCATGAAAGCGTTCTATTACGCCAAAGAGTGCAAGCTTGCCACGAGTACATGCTCAGATTCGAACGAACGAGGATTGGAACCCCGTGAGAGCGTTCTATTACGCCAAAGAGTGCGAGCTTGCCAAGAGTACATGCTCAGATTCGAACGAACGAGGATTCAAACCCCATGAGAGCGTTCTATTACGCCCTAAGAGTGCGAGCTTGCCACGAGTACATGCTCAGATTCGAACAAACGAGGATTGAAACCCCATGAGAGCATTCTATTACGCCCTAAGAGTGCGAGCTTGCCACGAGAGTAGTACATGCTCAGATTCGAACGAACGAGGATTGGAACCCCATGAGAGCTTTCTATTGCGCCTAAGAGTGCGAGCTTGCCAAGAGTACATGCTCAGATTCGAACGAATGAGCATTGAAACCCCATGAGAGCGTTCTATTACGCCCTAAGAGTGCGAGCTTGCCACGAGTACATGCTCAGATTCGAACGAACGAGGACTGATTCGAACGAACAAGGGATTTGGACCCCCCATGAGAGCGTTCTATTACGCCCAAAGAGTGCGAGCTTGCCACGAGTACATGCTCAGATTCGAACGAACGAGGATTGAAACCCCATGAGAGCGTTCTATTACGCCCTAAGAGTGCGAGCTTGCCACGAGTACATGCTCAGATTCGAACGAACGAAGATTGAAACCCCATGAGAGCGTTCCATTACGCCCATAGAGTGCGAGCTTGCCACGAGTAAATGCTCAGATTCGAACGAACGAGGATTGAAACCCCATGAGAGCGTTCCATTACGCCCAAAGAGTGCGAGCTAGCCACGAGTACATGCTCAGATTCGAACGAACGAGGATTGAAACCCCATGAGAGCGTTCTATTACGCCTAAGAGTGCGAGCTTGCCACGAGTACATGCTCGGATGCTCAGATTCGAACGAACGAGGATTGAAACCCCATGAGAGCGTTCTATTACGCCTAAGAGTGCGAGCTTGCCACGAGTACATGCTCAGATTCGAACGAACGAGGATTGAAACCCCATGAGAGCGTTCTATTACGCCCAAAGAGTGCGAGCTTGCCACGAGTACATGCTCAGATTCGAACGAAACGAACGAGGATTGAAACCCCATGAGAGCGTTCTATTACGCCCAAAGAGTGCGAGCTTGCCACGAGTACATGCTCAGATTCGAACGAACGAGATTGAAACCCCATGAGAGCGTTCTATTACGCCCAAAGAGTGCGAGCTTGCCACGAGTACATGCTCAGATTCGAACGAAGGATTGAAACCCCATGAGAGCGTTCTATTACGCCCAAAGAGTGCGAGCTTGCCACGAGTACATGCTCAGATTCGAACGAACGAGGATTGAAACCCCCATGAGAGCGTTCTATTACGCCAAAGAGTGCGAGCTTGCCACGAGTACATGCTCAGATTCGAACGAACGAGGATTGAAACCCCATGACCCCATGAGAGCGTTCTATTACGCCAAAAGAGTGCGAGCTTGCCACGAGTACATGCTCAGATTCGAACGAACGAGGATTGAAACCCCATGAGAGCGTTCTATTACGCCCTAAGAGTGTGAGCTTGCCACGAGTACATGCTCAGATTCGAACGAACGAGGATTTGAAACCCCATGAGAGCTTTTCTATTACGCCCAAAGAGTGCGAGCTTGCCACGAGTACATGCTCAGATTCGAACGAACGAGGATTGAAACCCCATAAGAGCGTTCTATTACGCCCATAGAGTGCGAGCTTGCCACGAGTACAGGCTCAGATTCGAACGAATTGAAACCCCATGAGAGCGTTCTATTACGCCCAAAGAGTGCGAGCTTGCCACGAGTACATGCTCAGATTCGAACGAACGAGGATTGAAACCCCCATGATATCGTTCTATTACGCCCAAAGTGTGCGAGCTTGCCACGAGTACATGCTCAGATTCGAACGAACGAGGATTGAAACCCCATGAGAGCGTTCTATTACGCCCAAAGAGTGCGAGCTTGCCACGAGTACATGCTCAGATTCGAACGAACGAGGATTGAAACCCCATGAGAGCGTTCTATTATGCCTAAGAGTGCGAGCTTGCCACGAGTACATGCTCAGATTCGAACGAACGAGGATTGAAAACCCATGAGAGCGTTCTATTACGCCTAAGAGTGCGAGCTTGCCACGAGTACTTGCTCAGATTCGAACGAACGAGGATAGAAACCCCATGAGAGCGTTCTATTACGCCTAAGAGTGCGAGCTTGCCACGAGTACATGCTCAGATTCGAACGAACGAGGATTGAAACCCCATGAGAGCGTTCTATTACGCCCAAAGAGTGCGAGCTTGCCCACGAGAGTACATGCTCAGATTCGAACGAACGAGGATTTGAAACCCCATGAGAGCGTTCTATTACGCCCTAAGAGTGCGAGCTTGCCACGAGTACATGCTCAGATTCGAACGAACGAGAGGATTGAAACCCCATGAGAGCGTTCTTTTACGCCCTAAGAGTGCGAGCTTGCCACGAGTACATGCTCAGATTCGAACGAACGAGGATTGAATCCCCATGATAGCGTTCTATTGCGCCTAAGAGTGCGGGCTTGCAACGAGTACATGCTCAGATTCGAACGAACGAGCATTGAAACCCCATGAGAGCGTTCTATTACGCCCTAAGAGTGTGAGATTGTCACGAGTACATGCTCAGATTCGAACGAGGACTGATTCGAACGAACGAGGATTGGAACCCCATGAGAGCGTTCTAGTGCGCCCAAAGAGTGCGAGCTTGCCACGAGTACATGCTCAGATTCGAACGAACGAGGATTGAAACCCCATGAGAGCGTTCTATTACGCCCTAAGAGTGCGAGCTTGCCACGAGTACATGCTCAGATTCGAACGAACGAGGATTGAAACCCATGAGAGTGTTCTATTACGCCCAAAGAGTGCGAGCTTGCCACGAGTACATGCTCAGATTCGAACGAACGAGGATTGAAACCCCATGAGAGCGTTCTATTACGCCCAAAGAGTGCGAGCTTGCCACGAGTACATGCTCAGATTCGAACGAACGAGGATTGAAACCCCATGAGAGCGTTCTATTACGCCAAAGAGTGCGAGCTTGCCACGAGTACATGCTCAGATTCGAACGAACGAGGATTGAAACCCCATGAGAGCGTTCTATTAGGCCCAAAGAGTGCGAGCTTGCCACGAGTACATGCTCAGATTCGAACGAACGAGGATTTGAAACCCCATGAGAGCGTTCTATTACGCCCAAAGAGTGCGAGCTTGCCACGAGAGTACATGCTCAGATTCGAACGAAACGAGGATTGAAACCCCATGAGAGCGTTCTATTCGCCCCAAAGAGTGCGAGCTTGCCACGAGTACATGCTCAGATTCGAACGAACGAGGATTGAAACCCCATGAGAGCGTTCTATTGCGCCAAAGAGTGCGAGCTTGCCACGAGTACATGCTCAGATTCGAACAAACGAGGATTGAAACCCCATGAGAGCGTTCTATTACGCCCTAAGTGTGCGAGCTTGCCACGAGTACAAGCTCAGATTCGAACGAACGAGGATTGAAACGAGGATTGAAACCCCATGAGAGCGTTCTATTACGCCTAAAGAGTGCGAGCTTGCCACGAGTACATGCTCAGATTCGAACGAACGAGGATTGAAACCCCGTGAGAGCGTTCTATTACGCCAAAGAGTGCGAGCTTGCCACGAGTACATGCTCAGATTCGAATGAACGAGGAATGGAACCCCATGAGAGCTTTCTATTACGCCCAAAAGAGTGCGAGCTTGCCACGAGTACATGCTCAGATTCGAACGAACGAGGATTGAAACCCCATGAGAGCGTTCTATTACGCCAAAAAGTGCGAGCTTGCCACGAGTACATGCTCAGATTCGAACGAACGAGGATTGAAACCCCATGTGAGCGTTTTATTACGCCCAAAGAGTGCGAGCTTGCCACGAGTACATGCTCAGATTCGAACGAACGAGGATTGAAACCCATGAGAGCGTTCTATTACGCCAAAGAGTGCTAGCTTGCCACGAGTACATGCTCAGATTCGAACGAACGAGGATTGAAACCCCATGAGAGCGTTCTATTACGCCAAGAGAGTGCGAGCTTGCCACGAGTACATGCTCAGATTCGAACGAACGAGGATTGAAACCCCATGAGAGCGTTCTATTACGCCCAAAGAGTGCGAGCTTGCCACGAGTACATGCTCAGATTCGAACGAACGAGGATTGAAACCCCATGAGAGCGTTCTATTACGCCCTAAGAGTGCGAGCTTGCCACGAGTACATGCTCAGATTCGAACGAACGAAGATTGAAACCCCATGAGAGCGTTCTATTTGCGCCTAAGAGTGCGAGCTTGCCACGAGTACATGCTCAGATTCGAACGAACGAGGATTGAAACCCATGAGAGCGTTCTATTACGCCCTAAGAGTGCGAGCTTGCCACGAGTACATGCTCAGATTTCGAACGAACGAACGAGGATTGAAACCCATGAGAGCGTTCCATTACGCCCAAAGTGTGCGAGCTTGCCACGAGGAATTGCTCAGATTCGAACGAACGAGGATTGAAACCCCATGAGAGCGTTCCATTACGCCCAAAGAGTGCGAGCTGGCCACGAGTACATGCTCAGATTCGAACGAACGAGAATTGACCCCATGAGAGCGTTTTCTTACGCCTAAGAGTGCGAGCTTGCCACGAGTACATGCTCAGATTCGAACGAACGAGGATTGAAACCCCATGAGAGCGTTCTATTACGCCAAAGAGTGCGAGCTTGCCACGAGTACATGCTCAGATTCGAACGAACGAGCATTGAAACCCCATGAGAGCGTTCTATTACGCCCAAAGAGTGCGAGCTTGCCACGTACTCTCAGATTCGAACGAACGAGCATTGGAACCCCAAGAGAGCTTTCTATTGCGCCTAAGAATGCGAGCTTGCCACGAGTACATGCTCAGAGCGTTCTATTACGCCCTAAGAGTGCGAGATTGCCACGTGTACATGCTCAGATTCGAACGAACGAGGATTGAAACCCCATGAGAGCGTTCTATTACGCCCAAAGTGTGCGAGCTTGCCACGAGTACATGCTCAGATTCGAACGAACGAGGATTTAAACCCATGAGAGCGTTCTATTGCGCCTAGGAGTGCGAGCTTGCCACGAGTACATGCTCAGATTCAAACGAACGAGGATTGAAACCCCGTGAGAGCGTTCTATTACGCCAAAGAGTGCGAGCTTGCCACGAGTACATGCTCAGATTCGAACGAACGAGGATTGAAACCCCATGAGAGCGTTCTATTGCGCCTAAGAGTGCGAGCTTGCCACGAGTACATGCTCAGATTCGAACGAACGAGGATTGAAACCCCATGAGAGCGTTCTATTACGCCCTAAGAGTGCGAGCTTGCCACGAGTACATGCTCAGATTCGAACGAACGAGGATTGAAACCCCATGAGAGCGTTCTATTACGCCCAAAGAGTGCGAGCTTGCCACGAGTACATGCTCAGATTCGAACGAACGAGGATTGAAACCCCATGAGAGCGTTCTATTACGCCCTAAGAGTGCGAGATTGCCACGAGTACATGCTCAGATTCGAACGAACGAGGATTGAAACCCCCATGCGAGCGTTCTATTACGCCCAAAGAGTGCGAGCTTGCCACGAGTACATGCTCAGATACGAAAGAACGAGGATTGAAACCCCATGAGAGCGTTCTATTACGCCCAAAGAGTGCGAGCTTGCCACGAGTACATGCTCAGATTCGAACGAACGAGGAGCATTGAAACCCCATGAGAGCGTTCTATTACGCCCAAAGAGTGCGAGCTTGCCACGAGTACATGCTCAGATTCGAACGAACGAGGATTGAAAACCCCATGAGAGCGTTCTATTACGCCCAAAGAGTGCGAGCTCGCCACGAGTACATGCTCAGATTCGAACGAACGAGGATTGAAACCCCATGAGAGCTTTCTATTACGCGCCTAAGAGTGCGAGCTTGCCACGAGTACATGCTCAGATTCGAACGAACGAGGATTGAAACCCCATGAGAGCGTTCTATTACGCCCTAAGAGTGCGAGCTTGCCACGAGTACATGCTCAGATTCGAACGAACGAGGATTGAAACCCCGTGAGAGCTTTCAATTACGCCTAAGAGTGCGAGCTTGCCACGAGTACATGCTCAGATTCGAACGAACGAGGATTGAAACCCCATGAGAGCGTTCTATTGCGCCTAAGAGTGCGAGCTTGCCACGAGTACATGCTCAGATTCGAACGAACGAGGATTGAAACCCCATGAGAGCGTTCTATTACGCCAAAGAGTGCGAGCTTGCCACGAGTACATGCTCAGATTCGAACGAACGAGGATTGAACCCCATGAGAGCGTTCTATTACGCCCAAAGAGTGCGAGCATGCCACGAGTACATGCTCAGATTCGAACGAACGAGCATTGAAACCCCATGAGAGCGTTCTATTACGCCCTAAGAGTGCGAGCTTGCCACAAGTACTTGCTCAGATTCGAACGAACGAGGTTTGAAACCCCATGAGAGCATTCTATTACGCCCTAAGAGTGTGAGCTTGCCACGAGTACATGCTCAGATTCGAATGAACGAGGATTGGAACCCCATGAGAGCGTTCTATTACGCCCTAAGAGTGCGAGCTTGCCATGAGTACATGCTCAGATTCGAACGAACGAGGACTGATTCGAACGAACAAGGATTGGAACCCCATGAGAGCGTTCTATTATGCCCAAAGAGTGCGAGCTTGCCACGAGTACATGCTCAGATTCGAACGAACGAGGATTGAAACCCCATGAGAGCGTTCTATTACGCCCAAAGAGTGCGAGCTTGCCACGAGTACATGCTCAGATTCGAACGAACGAGCATTGAAACCCATGAGAGCGTTCTATTACGCCCAAAGAGTGCGAGCTTGCCACGAGTACATGCTCAGATTCGAACGAACGAGCATTGAAACCCCATGAGAGCGTTCTATTACGCCCAAAGAGTGCGAGCTTGCCACGAGTACATGCTCAGATTCGAACGAACGAGGATTGAAACCCCATGAGAGCGTTCTATTACGCCAAAGAGTGCGAGCTTGCCACGAGTACATGCTCAGATTCGAACGAACGAGGATTGAAACCCCATGAGAGCGTTCTATTACGCCTAAAGAGTGCGAGCTTGCCACGAGTACATGCTCAGATTCGAACGAACGAGGATTGAAACCCCATGAGAGCGTTCTATTACGCCAAAGAGTGCGAGCTTGCCACGAGTACATGCTCAGATTCGAACGAACGAGGATTGAAACCCCATGAGAGCGTTCTATTACGCCCTAAGAGTGCGAGCTTGCCACGAGTACATGCTCAGATTCGAACGACGAACGAGGATTGAAACCCCATGAGAGCGTTCTATTGCGCCTAAGAGTGCGAGCTTGCCACGAGTACATGCTCAGATTCGAACGAACGAGGATTGAAACCCCATGAGAGCGTTCTATTACGCCCTAAGAGTGCGAGCTTGCCACGAGTACATGCTCATATTCGAATGAACGATGATTGAAACCCCATGAGAGAGCGTTCTATTACGCCCAAAGAGTGCGAGCTTGCCACGAGTACATGCTCAGATTCGAACGAACGAGCATTGAAACCCCATGAGAGCGTTCTATTACGCCCTAAGAGTGCGAGCTTGCCACGAGTACATGCTCAGATTCGAACGAACGAGGACTGATTGAAAACCCCATGAGAGCGTTCTATTACGCCCAAAGAGTGCGAGCTTGCCACGAGTACATGCTCAGATTCGAACGAACGAGGATTGAAACCCCATGAGAGCGTTCTATTACGCCCTAAGAGTGCGAGCTTGCCACGAGTACATGCTCAGATTCGAACGAACGAGCATTGAAACCCCATGAGAGCGTTCTATTACGCCCAAAGAGTGCGAGCTTGCCACGAGTACATGCTCAGATTCGAACGAACGAGGATTGAAACCCCATGAGAGCGTTCTATTACGCCCAAAGAGTGCGAGCTTGCCACGAGTACATGCTCAGATTCGAACGAACGAGGATTGAAATCCCGTGAGAGCGTTCTATTACGCCAAAGAGTGCGAGCTTGCCACGAGTACATGCTCAGATTCGAACGAACGAGGATTGAAACCCCATGAGAGCGTTCTATTACGCTAAAGAGTGCGAGCTTGCCACGAGTACATGCTCAGATTCGAACGAACGAGGATTGAAACCCCATGAGAGCGTTCTATTACGCCCAAAGAGTGCGAGCTTGCCACGAGTACATGCTCAGATTCGAACGAACGAGGATTGAAACCCCATGAGAGCGTTCTATTACGCCCTAAGAGTGCGAGATTGCCACGAGTACATGCTCATATTCGAACGAACAAGGATTGAAACCCCATGAGAGCGTTCTATTGCGCCTAAGAGTGCGAGCTTGCCACGAGTACATGCTCAGATTCGAACGAATGAGGATTGAAACCACATGAGAGCGTTCTATTACGCCCTAAGAGTGCGAGGTGGCCACGAGTACATGCTCAGATTCGAACGAACGAGCATTGAAACCCAATGAGAGCGTTCTATTACGCCCAAAGAGTGCGAGTTTGCCACGAGTACATGCTCAGATTCGAACGAACGAGGATTGAAACCCCATGAGAGCGTTCTATTACGCCCAAGAGTGCGAGTTTGCCACGAGTACATGCTCAGATTCGAACGAACGAGGATTGAAACCCCATGAGAGCTTTCTATTACGCCTAAGAGTGCGAGCTTGCCACGAGTACATGCTCAGATTCGAACGAACGAGGATTGAAACCCCATGAGAGCGTTCTATTACGCCTAAGAGTGCGAGCTTGCCACGAGTACATGCTCAGATTCGAACGAACGAGGATTGAAACCCCATGAGAGCGTTCTATTACGCCCAAAGAGTGCGAGCTTGCCACGTACTCTCAGATTCGAACGAACGAGCATTGGAACCCCAAGAGAGCTTTCTATTGCGCCTAAGAATGCGAGCTTGCCACGAGTACATGCTCAGATTCGAAAGCGATTTCATGAGAGCGTTCCCTAAGAGTGCGAGATTGCCACGTGTACATGCTCAGATTCGAACGAACGAGGATTGAAACCCCATGAGAGCGTTCTATTACGCCCAAAGAGTGCGAGCTTGCCACGAGTACATGCTCAGATTCGAACGAACGAGGATTGAAACCCCATGAGAGCGTTCTATTACGCCCTAAGAGTGCGAGCTTGCCACGAGTACATGCTCAGATTCGAACGAACGAGGATTGAAACCCCATGAGAGCGTTCTATTACGCCCAAAGAGTGCGAGCTTGCCACGAGTACATGCTCAGATTCGAACGAACGAGGATTGAAACCCCATGAGAGCGTTCTATTACGCCTAAGAGTGCGAGCTTGCCACGAGTACATGCTCAGATTCGAACGAACGAGGATTGAAACCCCATGAGAGCGTTCTATTACGCCTAAGAGTGCGAGCTTGCCACGAGTACATGCTCAGATTCGAACGAACGAGGATTGAAACCCCATGAGAGCGTTCTATTACGCCTAAGAGTGCGAGCTTGCCACGAGTACATGCTCAGATTCGAACGAACGAGGATTGAAACCCCATGAGAGCGTTCTATTACGCCTAAGAGTGCGAGCTTGCCACGAGTACATGCTCAGATTCGAACGAACGAGGATTGAAACCCCATGAGAGCGTTCTATTACGCCCAAAGAGTGCGAGCTTGCCACGAGTACATGCTCAGATTCGAACGAACGAGGATTGAAACCCCATGAGAGCGTTCTATTACGCCCAAAGAGTGCGAGCTTGCCACGAGTACATGCTCAGATTCGAACGAACGAGGATTGAAACCCCATGAGAGAGCGTTCTATTACGCCCAAAGAGTGCGAGCTTGCCACGAGTACATGCTCAGATTCGAACGAACGAGGATTGAAACCCCATGAGAGCGTTGTATTACGTCCAAAGAGTGCGAGCTTGCCAGGAGTACATGCTCAGATTCGAACGAACGAGGATTGAAACCCCATGAGAGCGTTCTATTACGCCCAAAGAGTGCGAGCTTGCCACGAGTACATGCTCAGATTCGAACGAACGAGGATTGAAACCCCATGAGAGCGTTCTATTACGCCCAAAGAGTGCGAGCTTGCCACGAGTACATGCTCAGATTCGAACGAACGAGGATTGGAACCCCATGAGAGCTTTCTATTGCGCCTAAGAGTGCGAGCTTGCCACGAGTACATGCTCAGATTCGAACGAACGAGGATTGAAACCCCATGAGAGCGTTCTATTACGCCCTAAGAGTGCGAGCTTGCCACGAGTACATGCTCAGATTCGAACGAACGAGGATTGAAACCCCATGAGAGCGTTCTATTACGCCCTAAGAGTGCGAGCTTGCCACGAGTACATGCTCAGATTCGAACGAACGAGGATTGAAACCCCATGAGAGCGTTCTATTACGCCTAAGAGTGCGAGCTTGCCACGAGTACATGCTCAGATTCGAACGAACGAGGATTGAAACCCCATGAGAGCGTTCTATTACGCACTAAGAGTGCGAGCTTGCCACGAGTACATGCTCAGATTCGAACGAACGAGGATTGAAACCCCATGAGAGCGTTCTATTACGCCTAAGAGTGCGAGCTTGCCACGAGTACATGCTCAGATTCGAACGAACGAGGATTGAAACCCCATGAGAGCGTTCTATTACGCGCTAAGAGTGCGAGCTTGCCACGAGTACATGCTCAGATTCGAACGAACGAGGATTGAAACCCCATGAGAGCGTTCTATTACGCCCAAAGAGTGCGAGCTTGCCACGAGTACATGCTCAGATTCGAAACGAACGAGGATTGAAACCCCATGAGAGCTTTCTATTACGCCCAAAGAGTGCGAGCTTGCCACGAGTACATGCTCAGATTCGAACGAACGAGGATTGAAACCCCATGTGAGCGTTCTATTACGCCCTAAGAGTGCGAGCTTGCCACGAGTACATGCTCAGATTCGAACGAACGAGGATTGAAACCCCATGAGAGCGTTCTATTACGCCAAAGAGTGCGAGCTTGCCACGAGTACATGCTCAGATTCGAACGAACGAGCATTGAAACCCTATGAGAGCATTCTATTACGCACAAAGAGTGCGAGCTTGCCACGAGTACATGCTCAGATTCGAACGAACGAGGATTGAAAGCCCATGAGAGCGTTCTATTACGCCAAAGAGTGCGAGCTTGCCACGAGTACAAGCTCAGATTCGAAGGAACGAGGATTAAAAACCCCGTGAGAGCGTTCTATTACGCCAAAAAGTGCGAGCTTGCCACGAGTACATGCTCAGATTCGAACGAACGAGGATTGAAAACCCGTGAGAGCGTTCTATTACGCCAAAGAGTGCGAGCTTGCCACGAGTACATGCTCAGATTCGAACGAACGAGGATTGGAACCCCAAGAGAGCTTTCTATTGCCTAAAATGCCCCACGAGATGCAGAGCGTTCTATTACGCCTAAGAGTGCGAGCTTGCCACGAGTACATGCTCAGATTCGAACGAACGAGGATTGAAACCCCATGAGAGCGTTCTATTACGCCCAAAGAGTGCGAGCTTGCCACGAGTACATGCTCAGATTCGAACGAACGAGGATTGAAACCCCATGAGAGCGTTCTATTACGCCTAAGAGTGCGAGCTTGCCACGAGTACATGCTCAGATTCGAACGAACGAGGATTGAAAGCCCATGATAGCGTTCTATTACGCCCAAAGAGTGCGAGCTTGCCACGAGTCCATGCTCAGATTCGAACGAACGAGGATTGAAACCCCATGAGCTTTCTATTACGCCTAAGAGTGCGAGCTTGCCACGAGTACATGCTCAGATTCGAACGAACGAGGATTGAAACCCCATGAGAGCGTTCTATTACGCCTAAGAGTGCGAGCTTGCCACGAGTACATGCTCAGATTCGAACGAACGAGGATTGAAACCCCATGAGAGCGTTCTATTACGCCCAAAGAGTGCGAGCTTGCCACGAGTACATGCTCAGATTCGAACGAACGAGGATTGAAACCCCATGAGAGCTTTCTATTACGCCCTAAGAGTGCGAGCTTGCCACGAGTACATGCTCAGATTCGAACGAACGAGGATTGAAACCCCATGAGAGCGTTCTATTGCGCCTAAGAGTGCGAGCTTGCCACGAGTACATGCTCAGATTCGAACGAACGAGGATTGAAACCCCATGAGAGCGTTCTATTACGCCAAAGAGTGCGAGCTTGCCACGAGTACATGCTCAGATTCGAACGAACGAGGATTGAAAACCCATGAGAGCGTTCTATTACGCCCAAAGAGTGCGAGCTTGCCACGAGTACATGCTCAGATTCGAACGAACGAGGATTGAAACCCCATGAGAGCGTTCTATTACGCCTAAGAGTGCGAGCTTGCCACGAGTACATGCTCAGATTCAAACAAACGAGGATTGAAACCCCATGAGAGCGTTCTATTACGCCCTAAGAGTGCGAGCTTGCCACGAGTACATGCTCAGATTCGAACGAACGAGGATTGAAACCCCATGAGAGCGTTCTATTACGCCCAAAGAGTGCGAGCTTGCCACGAGTACATGCTCAGATTCGAACGAACGAGGATTGAAACCCCATGAGAGCGTTCTATTACGCCCAAAGAGTGCGAGCTTGCCACGAGTACATGCTCAGATTCAAACGAACGAGGATTGAAACCCCATGAGAGAATTCTATTACGCCCAAAGAGTGCGAGCTTGCCACGAGTACATGCTCAGATTCGAACAAACGAGGATTGGAACCCCATGAGAGCTTTCTATTGCGCCTAAGAATGCGAGCTTGGCACGAGTACATGCTCAGAGCGTTCTATTACGCCCTAAGAGTGCGAGATTGCCACGTGTACATGCTCAGATTCGAACGAACGAGGATTGAAACCCCATGAGAGCGTTCTACTACGCCCGAAGAGGGCGAGCTTGCCACGAGTACATGCTTAGATTCGAACGAACGAGGATTGAAACCCATGAGAGCATTCTATTGCGCCTAAGAGTGCGAGCTTGCCACGAGTACATGCTCAGATTCGAGCGAACGAGGATTGGAACCCCATGAGAGCGTTCTATTACGCCCAAAGAGTGCGAGCTTGCCACGAGTACATGCTCAGATTCGAACGAACGAGGATTGAAGCCCCATGAGAGCGTTCTATTTGCCCAAAGAGTGCGAGATTGCCACGAGTACATGCTCAGATTCGAACGAACGAGGATTGAAACCCCATGAGAGCGTTCTATTACGCCCAAAGAGTGCTAGCTTGCCACGAGTACTTGTTCAGATTCGAACGAACGAGGATTGAAATCCCATGAGAGCGTTCTATTACGCCCAATGAATGCGAGCTTGCCAGAGAGTACATGCTCAGATTCGAACGAACGAGGATTGAAACCACATGAGAGATTTCTATTGCGCCCAAAGAGTGCGAGCTTGCCACGAGTACATGCTCAGATTCGAACGAACGAGGATTGAAGCCCCATGAGAGCGTTCTATTACGCCCAAAGAGTGCGAGCTTGCCACGAGTACATGCTCAGATTCGAACGAACGAGGATTGAAACCCATGAGAGCGTTCTATTGCGCCAAAGAGTGCGAGCTTGCCACGAGTACATGCTCAGATTCGAACGAACGAACGAGGATTGAAACCCCATGAGAGCGTTCTATTACGCCAAAGAGTGCGAGCTTGCCACGAGTACATGCTCAGATTCGAACGAACGAGGATTGAAACCCCATGAGAGCGTTCTATTGCGCCAAAGAGTGCGAGCTTGCCACGAGTACATGCTCAGATTCGAACGAACGAGGATTGAAACCCCATGAGAGCGTTCTATTACGCCCAAAGAGTGCGAGCTTGCCACGAGTACATGCTCAGATTCGAACGAACGAGGATTGAAACCCCATGAGAGCGTTCTATTACGCCTAAGAGTGCGAGCTTGCCACGAGTACATGCTCAGATTCGAACGAACGAGGATTGAAACCCCATGAGAGCGTTCTATTACGCCCAAAGAGTGCGAGCTTGCCACGAGTACATGCTCAGATTCGAACGAACGAGGATTGAAACCCCATGAGAGCGTTCTATTACGCCCAAAGAGTGCGAGCTTGCCACGAGTACATGCTCAGATTCGAACGAACGAGGATTGAAACCCCATGAGAGCGTTCTATTACGCCCAAAGAGTGCGAGCTTGCCACGAGTACATGCTCAGATTCGAACGAACGAGGATTGAAACCCCATGAGAGCGTTCTATTACGCCCAAAGAGTGCGAGCTTGCCACGAGTACATGCTCAGATTCGAACGAACGAGGATTGAAACCCCATGAGAGCGTTCTATTACGCCCAAAGAGTGCGAGCTTGCCACGAGTACATGCTCAGATTCGAACGAACGAGGATTGAAACCCCATGAGAGCGTTCTATTACGCCCAAAGAGTGCGAGCTTGCCACGAGTACATGCTCAGATTCGAACGAACGAGGATTGGAACCCCTTGAGAGCTTTCTATTGCGCCTAAGAGTGCGAGCTTGCCACGAGTACATGCTCAGATTCGAACGAACGAGGATTGAAACCCCATGAGAGCGTTCTATTGCGCCTAAGAGTGCGAGCTTGCCACGAGTACATGCTCAGATTCGAACGAACGAGGATTGAAACCCCGTGAGAGCGTTCTATTACGTCAAAGAGTGCGAGCTTGCCACGAGTACATGCTCAGATTCGAACGAACGAGGATTGAAACCCATGAGAGCGTTGTATTACGCCCAAAGAGTGCGAGCTTGCCAAGAGTACATGCTCAGATTCGAACGAACGAGGATTGAAACCCCATGAGAGCGTTCTATTACACCCTAAGAGTGCGAGCTTGCCACGAGTACATGCTCAGATTCGAACGAACGAGGATTGAAACCCCATGAGAGCGTTCTATTACGCCCTAAAAGTGCGAGCTTGCCACGAGTACATGCTCAGATTCGAACGAACGAGGATTGAAACCCCATGAGAGCTTTCTATTGCGCCTAAGAGTGCGAGCTTGCCAAGAGTACATGCTCAGATTCGAACGAACGAGGATTGAAACCCCATGAGAGCGTTCTATTACGCCCTAAGAGTGCGAGCTTGCCACGAGTACATGCTCAGATTCGATTCGAACGAACGAGGATTGATTCGAACGAACGAGGATTGGAACCCCATGAGAGCGTTCTATTATGCCCAAAGAGTGCGAGCTTGCCACGAGTACATGCTCAGATTCGAACGAACGAGGATTGAAACCCCATGAGAGCGTTCTATTACGCCCTAAGAGTGCGAGCTTGCCACGAGTACATGCTCAGATTCGAACGAACGAGGATTGAAACCCCATGAGAGCGTTCCATTACGCCCATAGAGTGCGAGCTTGCCACGAGTAAATGCTCAGATTCGAACGAACGAGGATTGAAACCCCATGAGAGCGTTCCATTACGCCCAAAGAGTGCGAGCTAGCCACGAGTACATGCTCAGATTCGAACGAACGAGGATTGAAACCCCATGAGAGCGTTCTATTACGCCCAAAGAGTGCGAGCTTGCCACGAGTACATGCTCAGATTCGAACAAACGAGGATTGAAACCCCATGAGAGCGTTCTATTACGCCCAAAGAGTGCGAGCTTGCCAAGAGTACATGCTCAGATTCGAACGAACGAGCAATGAAACCCCATGAGAGCGTTCTATTACACCCTAAGAGTGCGAGCTTGCCACGAGTACATCCTCAGATTCAAACAAACGAGCATTGAAACCCCATGAGAGCATTCTATTACGCCCTAAGAATGGGAGCTTGGCACGAGTACATGCTCAGAGCGTTCTATTAAGCCCTAAGAGTGCAAGATTGCCACGTGTACATGCTCAGATTCGAACGAACGAAGATTGAAACCCCATGAGAGCGTTCTATTACGCCCAAAGAGTGCGAGCTTGCCACGAGTACATGCTTAGATTCGAACGAACGAGGATTGAAACCCATGAGAGCATTCTATTGCGCCTAAGAGTGCGAGCTTGCCACGAGTACATGCTCAAATTCAACCAAACGACGATTGAAACCCCGTGAGAGCGTTCTATTACGCCAAAGAGTGCGAGCTTGCCACGAGTACATGCTCAGATTCGAACGAACGAGGATTGGAACCCCATGAGAGCGTTCTATTACGCCCAAAGAGTGCGAGCTTGCCATGAGTACATGCTCAGATTCGAACGAACGAGGATTGAAACCCCATGAGAGCGTTCTATTACGCCCAAAGAGTGCGAGCTTGCCACGAGTACATGCTCAGATTCGAATACGAACGAACGAGGATTGAAACCCCGTGAGAGCTTTCTATTACGCCTAAGAGTGCGAGCTTGCCACGAGTACATGCTCAGATTCGAACGAACGAGGATTGAAAACCCATGAGAGCGTTCTATTACGCCTAAGAGTGCGAGCTTGCCACGAGTACATGCTCAGATTCGAACGAACGAGGATTGAAACCCCATGAGAGCGTTCTATTACGCCCAAAGAGTGCGAGCTTGCCACGAGTACATGCTCAGATTCGAACGAACGAGGATTGAAACCCCATGAGAGCGTTCTATTACGCCTAAGAGTGCGAGCTTGCCACGAGTACATGCTCAGATTCGAACGAACGAGGATTGAAACCCCATGAGAGCATACCATTACGCCCATAGAGTGCGAGCTTGCCACGAGTAAATGCTCAGATTCGAAAGAACGAGGATTGAAACCCCATGAGAGCGTTCCATTACGCCCAAAGAGTGCGAGCTAGCCACGAGTACATGCTCAGATTCGAACGAACGAGGATTGAAACCCCATGAGAGCGTTCTATTACGCCCAAAGAGTGCGAGCTTGCCACGAGTACATGCTCAGATTCGAACGAACGAGGATTGAAACCCCATGAGAGCGTTCCATTACGCCCAAAGAGTGCGAGCTAGCCACGAGTACATGCTCAGATTCGAAAGAACGAGGATTGAAACCCCATGAGAGCGTTCCATTACGCCTAAGAGTGCGAGCTTGCCACGAGTAATGCTCAGATTCGAACGAACGAGGATTGAAACCCCGTGAGAGCGTTCTATTACGCCAAAGAGTGCGAGCTTGCCACGAGTACATGCTCAGATTCGAACGAACGAGGTATATTGAAAACGAGGATTGAAACCCCATGATGAGAGCGTTCTATTACGCCCTGCGAGAGATGTGCGAGCTTGCCACGAGTACATGCTCAGATTCGAACGAACGAGGATTGAAACCCCATGAGAGCGATTCTATTACGCCAAAGAAGAGTGCGAGCTTGCCATGCGAGTGCGAGCTTGCCACGAGTACATGCTCAGATTCGAACGAACGAGGATTGACCCCATGAGAGCGTTCTATTACGCCAAAGAGTGCGAGCTTGCCACGAGTACATGCTCAGATTCGAACGAACGAGGATTGAAACCCCATGAGAGCGTTCTATTACGACCAAAGAGTGCGAGCTTGCCACGAGTACATGGTCTTATTCGAACGAACGAGGATTGAAACCCCGTGAGAGCGTTCTATTACGCCAAAGAGTGCGAGCTTGCCACGAGTACATGCTCAGATTCGAACGAACGAGGATTGAAACCCCATGAGAGCGTTCTATTACGCCCAAAGAGTGCGAGCTTGCCACGAGTACATGCTCAGATTCGATGTCCAATTATAAAGATAAACGAACGAGGATTGAAACCCATGAGAGCGTTCTATTATTGCCCTAAGAGTGCGAGCTTGCCACGAGTACATGCTCAGATTCGAAACGAACGAGGATTGAAACCCCATGAGAGCGTTCTATTACGCCTAGAGAGTGCGAGCTTGCCACGAGTACATGCTCAGATCGAAACGAACGAGGATTGAAACCCCATGAGAGCGTTCTATTACGCCCCTAAGAGTGCGAGCTTGCCACGAAGTACATGCTCAGATTCGAACGAACGAGGATTGAAACCCATGAGAGCGTTCTATTACGCCCAAGGAGTGCTAGCTTGCCTCGAGTACATGCTCAGATTCGAACGAACGAGGATTGAAACCCCATTGAGAACGTTCTATTATGCCTAAGAGTGCGAGCTTGCCACGAGTACATGCTCAGATTCGAACGAACGAGGATTGAAACCCCATGAGAGCGTTCTATTACGCCCAAAGAGTGCGAGCTTGCCACGAGTACATGCTCAGATTCGAGTGAACGAGGATTGAAACCCCGTAAGAGCGTTCTATTACGCCCATAGAGTGCGAGCTTGCCACGAGTACATGCTCAGATTCGAACGAACGAGGATTGAAACCCCATGAGAGCGTTCTATTACGCCTAAAGAGTGCGGGCTTGCCACGAGTACATGCTCAGATTCGAACGAAATGAGGATGGAAACCCCAAGAGAGCGTTCTATTACGCCCAAAGAGTGCGAGCTTGCCACGAGTACATGCTCAGATTCGAACGAACGAGGATTGAAACCCCATGAGAGCGTTCTATTACGCCCAAAGAGTGCGAGCTTGCCACGAGTACATGCTCAGATTCGAAAGAACGAGGATTGAAATCCCATGAGAGCGTTCTATTACGCCAAAGAGTGCGAGCTTGCCACGAGTACATGCTCAGATTCGAACGAACGAGGATTGAAACCCCATGAGAGCGTTTTATTACGCCTAAGAGTGCGAGCTTGCCTCGAGTACATGCTCAGATTCGAACGAACGAGGATTGAAACCCCATATGAGCATTCTATTACGCCCAAAGAGTGCGAGCTTGCCACGAGTAAATGCTTAGATTCGAATGAACGAGGATTGAAACCCCATGAGTACGTTCTATTATGCCTAAGAGTGCGAGCTTTGCCACGAGTACATGCTCAGATTCGAACGAACGAGGATTGAAACCCCATGAGAGCGTTCTATTACGCCAAAGAGTGCGAGCTTGCCACGAGTACATGCTCAGATACGAACAAACGAGGATTGAAACCCCATGAGAGCGTTCTATTACGCCAAAGAGTGCGAGCTTGCTTGCCACGAGTACATGCTCAGATTCGAACGAACGAGGATTGAAAACCCCATGAGAGCGTTCTATTACGCCCAAAGAGTGCGAGCTTGCCACGAGTACATGCTCAGATTCGAACGAACGAGGATTGAAACCCCATGAGAGCGTTCTATTACGCCCTAAGAGTGCGAGCTTGCCACGAGTACATGCTCAGATTCGAACGAACGAGGATTGAAACCCCATGAGAGCGTTCTATTACGCCCTAAGAGTGCGAGCTTGCCACGAGTACATGCTCAGATTCGAACGAACGAGGATTGAAACCCCATGAGAGCGTTCTATTACGCCCAAAAAGTGCGAGCTTGCCACGAGTACATGCTCAGATTCGAATCGAACGAGGATTGAAACCCATGAGAGCGTTCTATTACGCCAAAGAGTGCGAGCTTGCCACGAGTACATGCTCAGATTCGAACGAACGAGGATTGAAACCCATGAGAGAGCGTTCTATTACGCCCAAAGAGTGCGAGCTTGCCACGAGTACATGCTCAGATTCGAACGAACGAGGATTGAAACCCCCATGAGAGCGCTTTCTATTACGCCCTGAAAGAGTGCGAGCTTGCCACGAGTACATGCTCAGATTCGAACGAACGAGGATTGAAACCCCATGAGAGCGTTCTATTACGCCCTAAGAGTGCGAGCTTGCCACGAGTACATGCTCAGATTCGAACGAACGAGGATTGAAACCCCATGAGAGCGTTCTATTACGCCCAAAGAGTGCGAGCTTGCCACGAGTACATGCTCAGATTCGAACGAACGAGGATTGAAACCCCATGAGAGCGTTCTATTACGCCCTAAGAGTGCGAGCTTGCCACGAGTACATGCTCAGATTCGAACGAACGAGGATTGAAACCCCATGAGAGCGTTCTATTACGCCCAAAGAGTGCGAGCTTGCCACGAGTACATGCTCAGATTCGAACGAACGAGGATTGAAACCCCATGAGAGCGTTCTATTACGCCTAAGAGTGCGAGCTTGCCACGAGTACATGCTCAGATTCGAACGAACGAGGATTGAAACCCCATGAGAGCGTTCTATTACGCCCCAAAGAGTGCGAGCTTGCCACGAGTACATGCTCAGATTCGAAACGAACGAGGATTGAAACCCCATGAGAGCGTTCTATTACGCCCAAAGAGTGCGAGCTTGCCACGAGTACATGCTCAGATTCGAACGAACGAGGATTGAAAACCCCATGAGAGCGTTCTATTACGCCCAAAGAGTGCGAGCTTGCCACGAGTACATGCTCAGATTCGAACGAACGAGGATTGAAAACCCCATGAGAGCGTTTCTATTACGCCCAAAGAGTGCGGGCTTGCCACGAGTACATGCTCAGATTCGAACGAACGAGGATTGAAACCCCATGAGAGCGTTCTATTACGCCAAAAGAGTGCGAGCTTGCCACGAGTACATGCTCAGATTTCGAACGAACGAGGATTGAAACCCCATGAGAGCGTTCTATTAACGCCCAAAGAGTGCGAGCTTGCCACGAGTACATGCTCAGATTCGAACGAACGAGGATTGAAGCCCCATGAGAGCGTTCTATTACGCCCAAAGAGTGCGAGCTTGCCACGAGTACATGCTCAGATTCGAACGAACGAGGATTGAAAACCCCATGAGAGCGTTCTATTACGCCCAAAGAGTGCGAGCTTGCCACGAGTACATGCTCAGATTCGAACGAACGAGGATTGAAACCTCATGAGAGCGTTCTATTACGCCCAAAGAGTGCGAGCTTGCCCCGAGTACATGCTCAGATTCGAACGAACGAGGATTTTGACCCCATGAGAGCGTTCTATTACGCCTAAGAGTGCGAGCTTGCCACGAGTACATGCTCAGATTCGAACGAACGAGGATTGAAACCCCATGAGAGCGTTCTATTACGCCCAAAGAGTGCGAGCTTGCCACGAGTAATTGCTCAGATTCGAACGAACGAGGATTGAAACCCCATGAGAGCGTTCTATTACGCCAAAAGAGTGCGAGCTTGCCACGAGTACATGCTCAGATTCGAACGAACGAGGATTGAAACCCCAATGAGAGCGTTCTATTACGCCCTAAGAGTGCGAGCTTTGCCACGAGTACATGCTCAGATTCGACCACGAACGAGTAGTGAAACCCCATGAGAGCGTTCTATTACGCCCAAAGAGTGCGAGCTTGCCTCGAGTAAATGCCCTGATTCGAACGAACGAGGAGTGAACCCCATGAGAGCGTTCTATTACGCCCAAAGAGTGCGAGCTTGCCACGAGTACATGCTCAGATTCGGACGAACGAGGATTGAAACCCTTGAGAGCGTTCTATTACGCCCAAAGAGTGCGAGCTTGCAACGAGTACATGCTCAGATTCGAACGAACGAGGATTGAAACCCCATGATTGACGAGCGTTCTATTACGCCTCAAAGAGTGCGAGCTTGCCACGAGTACATGCTCAGATTCGAACGAACGAGGATTGAAACCCATGAGAGCGTTCTTATTACGCCCAAAGAGTGCGAGCTTGCCACGAGTACATGCTCAGATTCGAACGAACGAGGATTGAAACCCCCATGATATCGTTCTATTACGCCCAAAGAGTGCGAGCTTGCCACGAGTACATGCTCAGATTCGAACGAACGAGGATTGAAACCTCATGAGAGCGTTCTATTACGCCCAAAGAGTGCGAGCTTGCCACGTGTACATGCTCAGATTCGAACGAACGAGGATTGAAACCTCATGAGAGCGTTCTATTACGCCCAAAGAGTGCGTGCGAGCTTGCCACGAGTACAAGCTCAGATTCGAACGATCGAGGATTGAAACCCCATGAGAGCGTTCCATTACGCCCAAAGAGTGCGAGCTTGCCACGAGTACATGCTCAGATTCGAACGAACGAGGATTGAAGCCCCATGAGAGCGTTCTATTACGCCCAAAGAGTGCGAGCTTGCCACGAGTACATGCTCAGATTCGAACGAACGAGGATTGAAACCCCATGAGAGCGTTCTATTACGCCCTAAGAGTGCGAGCTTGCCACGAGTACATGCTCAGATTCGAACGAACGAGGATTGAAACCCATGAGAGCGTTCTATTACGCCCAAAGAGTGCTAGCTTGCCACGAGTACATGCTCAGATTCGAAACACGAACGAGGATTGAAACCCCATGAGAGCGTTCTATTACGCCCAAAGAGTGCGAGCTTGCCACGAGTACATGCTCAGATTCGAACGAACGAGGATTTGAAGCCCCCCATGAGATAGCGTGGCTTTCTATTACGCCCAAAGAGTGCGAGCTTGCCACGAGTACATGCTCAGATTCGAACGAACGAGGATTGAAACCCCATGAGAGCGTTCTATTACGCCAAAGAGTGCGAGCTTGCCACGAGTACATGCTCATATTCGACCGAACGAGGATTGAAACCCCATGAGAGCGTTCTATTAGGCCCAAAGAGTGCGAGCTTGCCACGAGTACATGCTCAGATTCGAACGAACGAGGATTGAAACCCCATGAGAGCGTTCTATTACGCCCTTAGAGTGCGAGCTTGCCACGAGTACATGCTCAGATTCGAACGAACGTGGATTGAAACCCCATGAGAGCGTTCTATTACGCCTAAGAGTGCGAGCTTGCCACGAGTACATGCTCAGATTCGAACGAACGCGGATTGAAACCCCATGAGAGCGTTCTATTAGGCCCAAAGAGTGCGAGCTTGCCACGAGTAAATGCTCAGATTCGAATGAACGAGGATTGAACCCCCATGAGAGCGTTCTATTACGCCTAAGAGTGCGAGCTTGCCACGACTACATGCTCAGATTCGAACGAACGAGAATTGAAACCCCATGAGAGCGATTCTATTACGCCAAAGAGTGCGAGCTTGCCACGAGTACATGCTCAGATTCGAACGAACGAGGATTGAAACCCCATGAGAGCGTTCTATTACGCCCAAAGAGTGCGAGCTTGCCACGAGTACATGCTCAGATTCGAACGAACGAGGATTGAAACCCCATGAGAGCGTTTCTATTAAGCGCCCAAAGAGTGCGAGCTTGCCACGAGTACATGCTCAGATTCGAACGAACGAGGATTGAAAACCCCATGAGAGCGTTCTATTACGCCCTAAGAGTGCGAGCTTGCCACGAGTACATGCTCAGATTCGAACGAACGAGGATTGATGAAGCCCCCATGAGAGCGTTCTATTACGCCCAAAGAGTGCGAGCTTGCCACGAGTACATGCTCAGATTCGAACGAACGAGGATTGAAACCCCATGAGAGCGTTCTATTAACGCCAAAAGAGAGTGCGAGCTTTATGCCACGAGTACATGCTCAGATTCGAACGATACGAGGATTGAAACCCACCATGAGAGCGTTCTATTACGCCTATAGAGTGCGAGCTTGCCACGAGTACATGCTCAGATTCGAACGAACGAGGATTGAAACCCCAGGAGTGCGTTCTATTACGCCCAAAGAGTGCGAGCTTGCCAAGTACATGCTCAGATTCGAACGAACGAGGATTGAAACCCCATGAGAGCGTTCTATTACGCCCAAAGAGTGTGAGCTAGCCACGAGTACATCTCAGATTCGAACGAACGAGGATTGAAACCCCAAGAGAGCGTTCTATTGCGCCCAAAGAGTGCGAGCTTGCCACGATTATATGCTCAGATTCGAACGAACGAGGATTGAAACCCCATAGAGAGCGTTCTATTACGCCCAAAGAGTGCGAGCTTGCCTACCAGTACATGCTCAGATTCGAACGAACGACGGATTGAAAACCCCATGAGAGCGTTCTATTACGCCCAAAGAGTGCGACTTGCCACGATTACACATGCTCAGATTCGAACGAACGAGGATTGAAACCCCATGAGAGCGTTCTATCTATTACGCCCAACTTAAGAGTGCGAGCTTGCCACGAGTACATGCTCAAGATTCGAACGAACATAGGATTGAAACCCCATGAGAGCGTTCTATTACACCCTAAGAGTGCGAGCTTGCCACGAGTACATGCTCAGATTCGAACGAACGAGGATTCAAAACCCCATGAGAGCGTTCTATTACGCCTCAAAGAGTGCGAGCTTGCCACGAGTACATGCTCAGATTCGAACGAACGAGGATTGAAACCCCATGTACAGAGCGTTCTATTACGCCCAAAGACGTGCGAGCTTGCCACGAGTACCATGCTCCAGATTCGAACGAACGAGGATTGAAAACCCCATGAGAGCGTTCTTTACGCCCCAAAGAGTTGCGAGCTTGCCCACGAGTACATGCTCAGATTCGAACGAACGAGGATTGAAACCCCATGAGAGCGTTCTATTACGCCCAAAGAGTGCGAGCTTGCCACGAGTACATGCTCAGATTCGAACGAACGAGGATTGAAACCCCATGAGAGCGTTCTATTACCCCAAAGAGTGCGAGCTTTGCCACGAGTACAATGCTCAGATTCGAACGAACGAGGTATTGAAACCCCATGAGAGCGTTCTAATTACGCCCCAACCGAGCTTGCCACGAGTACATGCTCAGCGATTCGAACGAACGAGGATTGAAGCCCCATGAGAGCGTTCTATTACGCCAAAGAGTGCGAGCTTGGCACGAGTACATGCTCAGATTCGAACAAACGAAGGATTGAAACCCCATGAGAGCATTCTATCTTACGCCCAAAGAGTGCGAGCTTTGCCACGAGTACATGCTCAGATTCGAACGAACGAGGATTGAAACCCCATGAGAGCGTTCTAATTTAGGAGTGCGACGCCCAATTCGAAGAGTGCGAGTTCTATTGCCACGAGTACATGCTCAAATTCGAACGAACGAGGATTGAAACCCCATGTTGAGCGTTCTAATTACGCCCAAAGAGTGCGAGCATCTTGCCACGAGTACATGCTCAGATTCGAACGATACGAGGATTGAAACCCCATGAGAGCGTTCTATTACGCCCAAAGAGTGCGAGCTTGCCACGAGTACATGCTCAGATTCGAACGAACGAGGATTGAAACCCCATGAGAGCGTTCTATTTCCACCCTAAGAGTGCGAGCTTGCCACGAGATACATGCTCAGATTCGAACGGAACGAGGATTGAAGCCCCCCCATGAGAGCGTTCTATTACGCCCTAAAAGAGTGCGAGCTTGCCACGAGTACATGCTCAGTTTTCGAACGAACGAGGATTGAAACCCATGAGAGCGTTTATTACTCCCAAAGAGTGCGAGCATGCCACGAGTACATGCTCAGATTCGAACGAACGAGGATTGAAAAAACCCCATCGAAGAGCGTTCTATTACGCCCAAAGAGTGCGAGTTTTTGCCAGGCCCCGGGCTAGAGTACATGCTCAGATTCGAACGAACGAGGATTGAAACCCCATGAGAGTTTCTATTACCGCGAGCCTAAGAGTGCGAGCTTGCCACGAGTACATGCTCAGATTCGAACGAACGAGGAATTGAAACCCCATGAGAGCGTTCTATTACGCCCAAAAGAGTGCGAGCTGCCACGAGTACATGCTCAGATTCGAACGAACGAGGATTGAAAACCCCATGAGAGCGTTCTATTACGCCCAAAGAGTGCGAGCTTGCCACGAGTTACATGCTCAGATTCGAACGAACGAGGATTGAAACCCCCATGAGAGCGTTCTATTACGCCAAAGAGTGCGAGCTTGCCACGAGTACATGCTCAGATTCGAACGAACGAGGATTGAAACCCCATGAGAAGCGTTCTATTTGCGCCCAAAGAGTGCGAGCTTGCCACGAGTACATGCTCAGATTCGAACGAACGAGGATTGAAACCCCATGAGAGCGTTCTATTACGCCCAAAGAGTGCGAGCTTGCCACGAGTACATGCTCAGATTCGAACGAAACGAGGATTGAAAGCCCATGAGAGCGTTCTGATTACGCCCAAAGAGTGCGAGCCTTGCCACGAGTACATGCTTAGATTCGACGGAACGAGGATTGAAACCCCGTGAGAGCGTTCTATTACGTCCAAAGAGTGCGAGCTTGCCACGAGTACATGCTCAGTATTGAGAACGAACGAGGATTGAAACCCTTTGAGAGCGTTCTATTACGCCTAACGGAGTGCGAGCTTGCCACGAGTACATGCTCAGATTCGAACGAACGAGGATTATAACCCCATGAGAGCGTTCTATTACGCCCAAAGAGTGCGAGCTTGCCACGAGTACATGCTCAGATTCGAACGAACGAGGATTGAAACCCCATGAGAGCGTTCTATTACGCACTAAAGAGTGCGAGCTTGCCACGAGTACATGCTCAGATTCGATGACGAACGAGGATTGAAACCCCAGTGAGAGCGTTCTATTTACGCCAAAGAGTGCGAGCTTGCCACGAGTACATGCTCAGATTCGAACGAACGAGGATTGAAACCCCCATGAGAGCGTTCTATTGCGCCAAAGAGTGCGAGCTTGCCATCGAGTACATGCTCAGATTCGAATACGAACGAGGATTGAAACCCATGAGAGAGCCGTTCTATTACGCCCAAAAGTGCGAGCTTGCCACGAGTACATGCTGAGATTCGAACGAACGAGGATTGAAACCCCATGAGAGCGTTCTATTACGCCCAACGAGTGCGAGCTTGCCACGAGTACATGCTCAGATTCGAACGAACGAGGATTGAAGCCCCATGAGAGCGTTCTATTACGCACAAGAGTGCGAGGCCTTGCCACGAGTACATGCCAGATTCCGAACGAGATTGAAACCCCGTGAGAGCTTTTCTATTACGCCTAAAGAGTGCGAGCTTGCCACGAGTACATGCTCAGATTCGAACGAACGAGGATTTGAAAACCCCATGAGAGCGTTCTATTACGCCCAAAGAGTGCGAGCTTGCCACGAGTACATGCTCAGATTCGAACGAACGAGGATTGAAACCCCGTGAGAGCGTTCTATTACGCCAAAGAGTGCGAGCTTGCCACGAGTACATGCTCAGATTCGAACGAACGGAGATTGAAACCCCATGAGAGCGTTCTATTACGCCTAAGAGTGCGAGCTTGCCACGAGTACATGCTCAGATTCGAACGAACGAGGATTGAACCCATGAGAGCGTTCTATTACGCCTAAGAGTGCGAGCTTGCCACGAGTACATGCTCAGATTCGAACGAACGATGATTGACCCCATGAGAGCGTTCTCTTACGCCTAAGAGTGCGAGCTTGCCACGAGTACATGTTCAGATTCGAACGAACGAGGATTGAAACCCCATGAGAGCGTTCTATTACGCCTAAGAGTGCGAGCTTGCACCGAGTACTTGCTCAGATTCGAACGAACGAGGATTGAAACCCCATGAGAGCGTTCTATTACGCCTAAGAGTGCGAGCTTGCCACGAGTACATGCTCAGATTCGAACGAACGAGGATTGAAACCCATGAGAGCATTCTATTACGCCTATGAGTGCGAGCTTGCCACGAGTAAATGCTCAGATTCGAAATAACGAGGATTTAAACCCCATGAGAGCGTTCCATTACGCCCAAAGAGTGCGAGCTGGCCACGAGTACATGCGCAGATTCGAACGAACAAGGATTGACCCCATGAGAGCGTTCTATTACGAGTGCGAGCTTGCCACGAGTCCATGCTCAGATTCGAACGAACGAGGATTGAAACCCCTATGAGAGGTTCTATTCGCGCCTAAGAGTGCGAGCTTGCCACGAGTAACCAGAGTACATAGAGCTCATATTCGAACGAACGAGGATTGAAACCCCATGAGAGCTGTTCTATTGCGCCAAAGAGTGCGAGCTTGCAGAGAGTACATGCTCACGTGATTCGAACGAACGAGCGATTGAAACCCCATGAGAGCGGTTCTATTACGCTAAGAGTGCGAGCCTTGCCACGAGTACATGCTCAGATTCGAACGACCAACGAGGATTGGAAAACCCCTTGAGAGTATTTTCTATTACGCCTAAGAGTGCTGATGAGCTTGTTTTTGCCACGAGTACATGCCCCCAGATTCGAACGAACGGGAATTGAAACCCCATGAGAGCGTTCTATTACGCGACCAAAGAGTGCGAGCATTTGCCACGAGTACATGCTCAGATCTCGAACGAACGAGGATTGAAACCCATGAGAGCGTTCTATTGCGCCGCCTAAGAGTGCGAGCTTGCCAACGAGTACATGCTCAGATTCGAACGAACGAGGATTGAAACCCTATGAGAGCTCTTCTATTACGCCAAAGAGTGCGAGCTTGCCATGAGTACATGCTCAGATTCGAACGAACGAGGATTGAAACCCCATGAGAGCGTTCTATTACGCCCTAAGAGTGCGAGCTTGCCACGAGTACATGCTCAGATTCGAACGAACGGGGATTGAAACCCCGTGAGAGCTTTCTATTACGCCAAAGAGTGCGAGCTTGCGACGAGTACATGCTCAGATTCGAACGAACGAGGATTGGAACCCCATGAGAGCTTTCTATTGCGCCTAAGAGTGCGAGCTTGCCACGAGTACATGCTCATATTCGAACGAACGAGGATTGAAACCCCATGAGAGCGTTCTATTACGCCCAAAGAGTGCGAGCTTGCCACGAGTACAAGCTCAGATTCGAACGAACGAGGATTGAAACCCCATGAGAGCGTTCTATTACGCCTAAGAGTGCGAGCTTGCCACGAGTACATGCTCAGATTCGAACGAACGAGGATTGGGAACCCCATGAGAGCGTTCTATTACGCCTAAGAGTGCGAGCTTGCACGAGTATATGCTCAGATTCGAACGAACGAGGATTGAAACCCCATGAGTGCGTTCTATTCACCCTAAGAGTGCGAGCTTGCACGAGTACATGCTCAGATTCGAACGAATAAGGATTGAAACCCCATGAGAGCGTTCTATTACGCCCTGAGAGTGCGAGATTGCCACCGATGTACATGCTCAGATTCGAACGAACGAGCATTGAAAGCCCATATGTAGAGCGTTCTATTACGTCCAAAGAGTGCGAGCTTGCCACGAGTACTTGCATTCAGATTCGAAACGAACGAAGGATTGGAAACCAACATGAGAGCTTTCTATAGCGCCTAAGAGTGCAAGCTGCCACGGAGTACTGCTCAGATTCGAACGAACGGGGATTGAAACCCCAGAGAGCATTCTCATTCCGCCCTATGAGTGCGAGATTGCGACGAGTACATTTGCTCTGATTCGAAACGAAGGAGCATTGCAAAACCTCATGAGCAAGTTCAATTACGCCCAAGAGTGCGAGCTTGCCACGAGTACATGCTCAGATTGAACGAACGGGGATTAAAACCCATGAGACCGTTCTATTG
>JABWPP010000013.1:0-30177 GCA_016920855.1 Puya raimondii
CTAAAGTCAATCGGGATTCGGTATTGGCCGCACCGGGGAACAGTGAGTCCTCGTGAAATTCTACACCTGTCGTAGTCATCGATCCGTCCTGAATCACGCACGTCGTGTAGTTTGGTCGAACACTCCTGTGGTCGGACCAGGTTTGAGCGCAGACCGTTACACGCAACGGTTGTTGAAAGGAAAAAAAGTTTCGAAGGCAACGAGTCTTGAAGTCCGCGGCGGCGAGTCCCGATGATCACCTGGTTTTTGAAAGAACCCGCGAGGGAGCAGCAGCCGACTTCCTGAGCTCCGGGCGCCGCGCAATGTGCATGAATCCTGCCTGGAGGACAGAGGTTAGTTGTATTTTGTTCTTGAGGCTCATTGCACCAATCCAGAGGGTCTATAATAAGATGTGGATGGCCTCCCCTGAGGCTCTTTTCCTTCCTCTTCATGCTGAACTCGGAGCTAGCAAGGAGAACCTCCCTTCTTCCCCAATTTCATCTTCCACCATTGATGAGCTTGGTTTCCTGCTGGAACTGCAGCGTCGCCTGGAGCGTCTTGGCTCGTGTGCTGTGTAGGAGTGTCCAAATACCAACGAAACTTGGTTTGCTGGGATAGAGGACTCGCAGAGGAGGACAAGAAGTGGATATTCTTCCAATCGCGATTTGGACAGGTATGTAAGTTACAGTTGTTGTTTTACTGGACCCCCTCGTGTTCTTGAGCTGATAACTTGGGTTTTTCCTTTGATCTTTGGATCCGATCTCTTGGGAGCTGGATTTTTCGAAGTGTGGATTGATCCTTCCACTTTCCTTGCTGGTTTGGAGGCCCTTCCTCACCTGAATTGAGGATTCAAAGGTTGAGTTCTAGCTCAGATTTTAGGAGAATTGCTAGAAAGTGCTGTTTTTTTGGGTCATTTATCGAAATGTATCTTGGATTTTTAGATCCAAAATCCTTGTGAGGATCTTTGGAGAGGCTTTGGATAGCTTCCATCACTGTTTTTGAGAGGTTTTGTGACCCTTTTCTATGAGCTAGATTCGTTGGAATCCCTGAGATTTTTGCTGTTTTTGAGTTTTGCTCAAGTGCTGGAATTTCCGGATCCATGTGCAGGAGGGTCTCCAATAGTGAATCCGGGTTTAGTGCATGGACCTTTTGGGCATTTCGAGTCGATCTCCGATTTTGGCTGAAATTTGGAGGGCTTGTTCTTGAACCTGTGCTGGTGAGTTGAGCCAATTTTCACTGCATTTGGACTTAGGAATTGGATTTTATCGCATGTTGATTACATGTGGGTCGTGCTGCCAGGCTGCATTTCTGGGCTGATTTTCTGGGCGCCCAGATCTGTGCGCAGGTGGGTCCGAATCCTGAAGTTGCAGTTTTTGATCTCGGTTTCAGCCGGCGTTGTTTGGAGGTCTTCCACTCGACTCCTAGCCGTTGTTGGATAGCTTTGAGGTGGGTTGATGTTACCGAAATCGTCGGATTTCCTCCTAAGTTGTAGAGAGTGCAGCATGGGCTGTTTATTATCTGTTTAATCATGTTAGTAGCTCGAATTCATGAATTTGCATGTTTTATTATGAAATCTGAATTTGGAGCAATGAGTAGATTATTATTTTGACATGATTTTACATGCTGAACTGGGAATTGACTTAGGAGAAAACTCGCGAACATACAACCGTCACTTTTCGAACTGTTATCAATTTAGCTCTAGGAGCCGTTTCTGTTCTTGTATCACCGCTGTTTAGTGCGATGGTGGATACTTAGTTCGCTGTAGGACGGGTTTACGCTTGTGCCTGGGATGCCGAGCTTGTATTTACAGCAGGGTTAGGCTGTTTTAGTGTTGCCTACGGGGTGCCGTCGGGGCTGACGGTGGACCCAGACTCTTCTTTTTAGCTTCTGTTTGTGCTGAAGGAACGTGAGCTTAGAGTCTTTGACCCCTTATTGACCCCTTTTGTTCTTCGATTTCGCCTGCCGGAGCCTGTTTGTGCTCGACAGAGATACGCGTCTACCTAACTGTGGAGGCTGGGTAGCCTCCCCCGAGTGGCCGCAACTCCGGAGTGAGGCCTCTTTTGCGTTGATGTCGCTACAGACCGCTAGTTCTGTTCTGGACCGGCTACCCCTATTGGCGGTAGTGTGGGCGGTGTGGCTAGGCAGTTGGCTGGACGAGCCCGTTCGGGCGTTCCGATAGATTGGGTCCAGGGATGACTTTTCACTTTGGTGATGTTTACTTGAGGGTTGACTTGGATAGTGGTAGGGTAGTGGCATGATAGCTGTAGAGTTATTCCAGCTTACTTTTGTTTGGTTCTTTACCTACCAGCTATACTGTTAGTCTCGTAGACCTTAGTGGGTGGACCGTTGAGGTCGGTATCGGTAACCCACTGAGAGACTACTTCTTTTGATAGTAGTTCTCACAGACCCGTTGTTGCCACCCTTTTTGCAGAGCCTTTCTTCTGTTGCGGCTGCTGCAACCTGTTTCCGCGGATCGAGGTGAGGGAAGTCCGCGAGCTAGATCCCTACCTGCCCCTGTTGTTCCTAGCAGGAGGACCCTACTGGGAGATAGTTCATCATTTTCTGTGTGTTTTGCGCCATGTACATATACTGGGGACTTGTACCTATTTTGGTTGTGGTGGAAATGTTAGTGGGGATTTTACTTGGACTCTATATTACACTGGTTATTAGAAATATTTCAGCTCTAGATAATCTCAAATGTTTGTACATTAGCTATCAGCTGCTATTATCTTATGCTTTATTTTTCCGGGAAACGACTCCGGGTCGTGACTACCTACGTATGTCCTCAGTTGCAAGTCCACTAGCATCCCTGTAATTGAAACCCACTAGGTTAGCTATCGCTTTCTTGTTGTACACACTAGCAAAGTCTGGAAACACGCCATGGATTGGCACCATCACCCGGCGAACGCCATCGGTACATGGATCTGTTGCGAGGCCCGGAAACGAGTAAGCCGGAGGCGTGAACCACCGAGAGTCCCTCCAGGGAAACCTGCACAACAACACCAGTACGAAGGGATTCTTGCTTCTCAGTCCCCACATTATGTTCTGCTACCAGCACTCTGCGAGACTCTGCAGTTTGGTTGACTGTTTTCGATGAACCCACTGACACGGACCACGTTTCAAGGAACCTGCAGGTACAATTTAATGAGATATTTTTCGTTGATTTTTACCCGATCCTCGAAACTCGGAACTCACTGCATAGATACCCATCGATGTAGAATGCAGCTTATCCTGCATACGGCCTTTGCTAGTTGTCTTGACCGTAATTTTGAGTCGGAGCAGTCATGTGCACTCCGCTCAGCGCATACCTGTGTTCACAGAAAACCGCGCTAAGAATAAAAGTTAGTAGGTCGCTCGGTTGGCAACACTAGCCAAAGTGTCGATCTTGTAGCCCCACGAACAACAAAACCCCTGCCTAAATCGTCAGGCTTCCACGCCCCACCCGCGTGACAGATCCTATAGACCCATCAAGAGCCTCGATTGATCTGCTTGCCATCCACCTATTTATAACCAGTTACGCGACAAGTTATTATGACGTATCCAAGTTTAGTGTAATTTACGCCCGATTCCAAGCTCAATGCTGTACAACCACCCCGATGCATTTTTCGCAACACGAAGCACTGCTTGCATCGGCTAAAATAGGTTTTTGAGGCAGCTTTGCTTTGAAAACCTACGAGGGTCCCCGCGCCGTACGTACAGACTCGTAACTCGTACACAAAGACAAGGATCACACTGTACACATCCGACAGAGCCCCCCTGTGTCCGGGATGCAACGGCTCAAGACCAAACAGACGGTCGCCCAGGATCACATCGTGGACCACTATCTTCATTACAACCACACACAAGCACATCTTACCCAACAGATTGGACATGATACTAAACCAGCACATTACACCTAGAACCGCATTCCTATGAAACAGAATGAAATCTAAGCACAAACTCCATAAGCTCGGAAAGGACCCTGATGCAGGAGATGCAGTGACATCAACAAGTCATTCCTACGAACATTCAGCAGAATCCCACCCTTTGAGAACTTTCTTTTGCAAACTACGTTGGGGATTCAAAACCGAACCCATTTAAAACCATTTTGATAATCCGATTCTCCACACGAGAAGACCTTCAGACTTAGGAAACACATGCTACCACAGGCGCTACCGTAGGAAAAACAAATAGGCTAGGTGCGAATAAATTGAAAAACTAGAGAAACTTCAACACAGCTACCAGTGGTAAGCAATGCATAATTCAACAAGCAAAACTAAACAAAAACAAGTGTTGGAGAAAGGCATGCATAATCCAAACCCTCCAAACAATTTTCCACAAAGTCAGACGAGGGGAATCTCAACAAGGATCAAAGAAATAAAACCAAAAATCTGGGATGAAGACGCTCACACGAGTCCGAACCATCGGAGCCTACTATCTCAAAAGGCGTGCACACCACATTGGATGGACACCGACCACCCTACCCACTGAAAAAGCGTCATTGAAAAGCAAACATTTGCAAACGATATAATGGAAATCATAGAGTTTGATGTCGTACCTCACGTAATCACCTTGGAGGGAGGTATTTGGCGGAAAAAGGACGGTCAACAAAAGAGAATCTTGGTGGCGGGAGGGAAGGTTGAACAAAGGAGGACCGTCAACAAATCGAAGTTAAATAACTATGCCGACTGTAATTGGATGACTAGAAGAGTTTCCGATCAGTTGCAAGGATCTTGGGTGACAAGTCAAACACCTATCTAAAGCCCATTTGGGACCACCGTTTGCTCTATTGGGCACAGTATTCACACTAGCGAGGGGGGTGGCATAAGACCGCGTTTAGAACGCGGTCTGACACTACAATGAATTACCACGGGTTATACTTTCGGATAATCAATGCCTATAAGGTGGAAGCGGCGTTCATGGATTTAACACAACACATCTAGTGTTCGGGGGCTACACTGTCACATAGGGGGGGCTACTGCTAACACACCTCTATGCTATGAATTCTTGCTCTAAATCCGAGTGAAGAGGATCATAAACAGCACCAAGCCGCAATTTGTGCACATTCTTCGAGAGAACAAGTTACATCTCAATCGAAACACAAACTCTCGCGCGATCTACCACACACAACGCTTCACCCCCTGGATCAAACCAAAACGTACCGCCAGTACTACCCCCAACACCACCACCGCACTTGAGGCACCTCAACTGACCTTGGCCACAATGGCACCCCCACACCCCCAACAAATTGTCACGGAGTAGCCCGAACCGTTTTATCTTGCAAACGTAAGATCGCGTTGTCGTTGCCGAGATCTTTCACCAAACACGACTGGTCCACACGAACACCCGCACACACAAAGAAGTTAGGAGCGATACCACTACCATGCAACCTGATGAGAGCTCACACCGCGAGTGACACGTAAGGAACCACCCGAATTTTACTTCGGATTACCCCCCAGTAGCACCCCCCATTTATCCCCCAAGGATTTTTTGACTTGGTTTGTTTGGAGGTGGGGTAATTTTTTTCTAGTGAGGCACAGCTGTCTTTGGTCCTAATATGCAACTCATTGGACCCAAGTACCAGTATAACAACCCGTTACACCAAGCCGAAGAGCTAAGGATCGAAATTATCCACTCACAACACCGGAATACCAGCAGTAAGCTTGCCGGTTAGAGATATGTACCGCACTGCCAAAACGGAGACACTATTTGACCGAAAGCATTGTGACTTTAGGTTAAAAATGGGAGTTAATGAAATTATTGTGAAACAGGGATAAATTTATCAGTTTTAATCACAACACGTGAATTATGAATCTCGCATTCCTCGAAAACATCTCAAAAATCTACAGAAAAAAAACCCACCATAAACTAACACAAAAAACCCTCGACCCCAACTCAAAAAAACTCCAGCAAACAACTCCTCAAACGACATCGGACAGCATTGAAGGAACAGCCAACAAAGGCTGAATGACGAAGCCCAAGTCGCAAAAAACGAGCAGCGACATACAAAACCCAAACAAGCCAACCGCGTTTTTTTGGCCGACATAAGAAACACCTCACGAAAACCAAACGCGTCAAACTCAAAGTAATTCCCGAAACCACACTGAAAAGGCTCACACGAGGGGGATTGGACGGACCAACCAGTCCACATGGGGTCTCGACACAACAAACACCCACCTGCCCACAGAAAATAAACGAGTAGTTTCACAAACAACCCAAAGTCTCCCAAACAAACATACAACATAGCCAACACTAAACCCATAAAACGTTTCGTGCAACAAACGTTCGTCTCACATCCACAAAAACCTTCCGCAAGTACCAGCGGATAGGTATCGTCAACGGAGACCAAAAAACTCACCAGACCATGCTCACAAAACCCCCCCCCCACCCCCTGCGACCAGTGACACCACCAACCCAGAAAGCAAAAAACGCCAACAAACACGAGACCATACATACTCCCCACGTCAAACTAGCGAACCAATCGAGCTGCCCGTTCATACGCACACCCACGCAAACCCACCAACATCTCATCACAACAAACCCCACTCCCCCCACACCAACGCCACAAAACTTCAGCCCACCCCAAAAACCACAACCACACAGTCCAAAACACCACCCCGAACCATAAAGGCGAATACAACCAAAAACTCCAAACACGCAGCCCCACCAAACACCACGGTTCCCACCCAACCCCCCACAAAACCCCCCCCCCACCCACCCCCCCTCCCCCCCCCCCCAAACCCACCCCCACCACACCCACCCCACACCCACCACCCCCCACCCCATAACACCCCCCCCCCCCCCCCCCCCCCCCCCAACAAATGAATCGTAATACAGCTGTCCCCCCACGCCAAGAAAGGTAAAACTCCTTCGAAGGGGATCAGTTGAGACACATGTATGACCAACCCCCCCAACCACTCCCACCCCCCACCCCTTTCACACAGTTGAGTACTAGTCAACCCGATCCCCCCAGCTTAGAATCGGACCAGTTCCCACGTACCCACAACCAAACTAACAAAACCCTCCACACCCTCAATGTGTCACCAATCCCTATCCCCATCCCCCAACCGAACATATAACTCCCAGCAAACCATACCCCCAAAAACCAACTCCTCTACCCAAACACCCTGTCCCCTGACCAAACCAATAACCAAAAAAAACCAACCCCAACCCTAGTTAATTTGATTCCTATAAACACAAATAAATAAACGATTCATTGGGGGTCGCGAAACTCTACTATAAAGTACCGTTAAGTGCTATTAGATATAGAACCGTAATTAACGAGAAATCTCACCTAGAAGGCCGTCTAACGCACTCGCGAGTCCTCGGATTTGATCCTAACCAACAATCATACCCCTAGGTTCATTCATCCACTTCAGAACACTATCATGGCTAACACCTAGATCGTGTCACACAGTTTCAGAAACAATCATGCCAGAAGATTGATCACCAACCCAAAACACACAGGGTCGCCAATCGCAAAACAAGCGATAAAAACACCAGCGATGCCGAACATCAGATCCAAAAGATCGGGCACGCGCTCCAAAGCACGGCTACACGAAAGACGCGGCGAAAACCCAGCACACGAACACAAGCACAGAGACCTCGGAGCCAACAACCAGGCTCCCGTCATCCCGAAATCGAGCTAAAAGGGCACCCTGACTCAACCAGAGTCAAACCAACGGCAGTGATGGCCAATCAACTGCGCAAAACCACGCCAGGATTAGCTCAAGGTTCACCACTAGAACGGGGATGACCGACACACAGCTTTCCGCAAGACGACAAAGAGCGAGAAGAGTCTTGCAAGGGAAAGCACCGACCCAATCCAGAAAGTCCCCAAAAGGGATAGGGTATTTCGTTCTAACTTTCGACACTACGTTGTCTGCAGCCAACGTACTTATCAAAAGAAAACGAAATATCCCAAGGTCAAAGGCCAACAACCAGTTGGCAATGCCACAAAGGCACCAGGTCAAACAACTCCAAAGCTGGACCAAAGTCACAGACGAGTCACCGAATTAACGGGAACAGCGAACCGACCCACAAAACAAAGTCTGCCCTGAGCCGACTCCCTGGGAGTCACCGGTTTCCAACAACGAACCGACGGCTACAGGCGACAACGGGTCGTCAACCACACGAACCAAACCGGAGGCAGAACAAAACCAGCGTCGACTAACCAACGTCGAACGCGGTGAGATCTCCAACAAGAACCTGGAGGATCTCGCGGCAACACGGAAACCTACAACTACCACCAGGAATCCCAAAACACACCAAATTTAGGCGTTAGGATAGCCGCAAGCCACGTAGGCACCAACAAACACCCGACACTCAACAGTGTCCACTCAGTCTAGTACACGTCAGTTCGACGCCAGAACTAGCCAATGGTCGAAAGACCAACACTGACGATCCCACCAGCAAGACGTCAGAGGGGTAGGCTTCACTGCCCTACCCAACAAAACAGAGGGGATAACACCCAAACTGCGATCGAAACCGCTCAAAACACCGTCTCCGTAGAGACGCTCGCAGAGGCCCTCGTGCTCAACACGGAAAGTGGGGACAGGGCAAGAACAGCCCAACCACAACACAGATCCACCACCACTAGACGGAGCACGAGCCTGCGAACAAGGGCAGATCAAAACTCAGGAGATCCGCCCCAACACGCTCAGATGTGACCACCACCCCCAAACGCGGGGTCGGCGTCCACGCGCGAAACAGCCGACGAAGTCGCTGTCGTCGTCACGGTCGTCGCACAACGGTGTGGGTGCCACAGGAGGGTCTGCAGTCATCGGGGCACACGGCGAAGGAGTAGGAGGGGCTGGAGCGGTAGCTGCCGTAGCCTGTTGCTTCAAAAACCACCGGAACAAGCCGGAGCATGCCGGAGAGGGTCGCCAACCGACCACTCGCCTCGGCCCCAAGCACACAGGGTACGGTCCACACCAGGCTGTCCGCCTCCTGCCAGCTCCTCACTCGGACCAGCCACAACAGCCCGAAACAGAACATCAGCAGACAGCTCCGCAGGCGCACGCCCACCACCACGACCCGGACGAGGAGGTCTACCAAGACCACAAGCCAACTGCAAGAGCAGAAACCAGCGCAAGAGAAAAGGGGTCGGCAACTCCCACAAAACACAAGCCGAAAACAAACCCCTCGAGCTCGCGCGCCTATACATCCTAGGTCTTCCTATGGGCCAGCCTAACCAGTGGTTCAGTTACAAGTTGATGAATGAATGAGTGTTTGTTCCCTTTACGCTCTGATACCATCTTAATCTGTCACGCCCCGGGCTAGTTCAAGATGCGGAAAAATGAGCCAATTTTTTTTTGAAAGCCTAGCCCGCGCCACGTACAGACCCGCCACAAATACAGGGTCCACTGTACACGCGGACAGAGCCTCCCCTGTATTTGCACGGCGTCCAACAACATACGACAGGATCACAACCACCATTCATTCATCCCCACAGCACAACAACACCAAAGATTCATACAGCTAGCCGTCCTTAAACCTGTATGAATCTAAGCAGGTCCTTAAGCGAAGGATGATGCAATGCACAAGCAACAAGCATTCTAGAAAGCTGCTCCTTACCCAGAAGCTTTATTTGAAACCCTAATTTCAAACATTCAAGAATCATTTGAAAACTGTTCTCCACACGAGAACTCTCTTTTTGAAATCACAAAACCGAGCAATCAGAAATCCATTTGAAAACCGTTTCCCACACGGAAACCTTGTTTTACGATGCTACCACGAGGGGTAGAAAACCAAAATGCTCGATAAATAAAACGACGGGAAAACGAGGATACAACCAATCAATCCAAGCATGCTATCATCACATAATCATAAGGAGTAAATTCACAACACATAGGCATGCTAGAATTACAACGGGGTAACTGAACCACACATCACATCTATCAAATGGAGGTAGGGGAATAACCAAATCTGGGGAAGTAGCCTCACGAGTCGGAACCTCTAGAGCTACTATCTAGTCGTGCCTCGCAGCGTCCCGACACTCACCACCCTGCTCACCTGAAACCTGCAACGGGGGTGGGGGGTGAGAACATGTACACATGTCTCCCCTCCCAGTGGGTACCGCAAGCCAACGAAGGCGAGGTGTACACACCGGCACGAGGGTCAACAAAAGATAGATATGGTAAACAGTAGCACAAGTAAATATGAGGCTAACATGCAACTGAAATAGCTATGCTACTGTAAACAACTAATATGCATCAAAGGGAAAAACCATAAAGTAAACCCAATCTAAAACCACCGGGACGTATCCCATGCACTGTCACCTGCTCATCTATAGGCACATAAACCTTCTGGACGCACTGCATCAAGGCTCACGGGTCGGCACAAACTCAACGACCCTTTTCCGGAAAAGAACACCTCCAAACGGTGGATCAGACCGCGGTGTACGTGAAGTGCTAGAAGAGCTGTGACGATCGATGCTATTGCTCAATCCACAGAACGGCAACAAGCCGAGAAGCAACCAATAACCATAACTAGGATCGCTCGGAACAACAGGCGATCACCTCCGACCAACTGGGTCGTCTCAAGGAACATGCAAGACACAACTAGGATCGCTCAGAATGACAAGCGATCACCACCGACCGACTGGGTCGTCTCAAAGAACATGCAAGACACAACTAGGATCGCTCAGAATGACAAGCGATCACCACCGACCGACTGGGTCGTCTCAAAGAACATGCAAGCTACACTACTCTACTATCCAAGCACGCATATAAGTAGAGTCTACGGGAGTCAAGTGAACTAAAACTGAAATGCGAAAGGAGGGATAGAAAGATATCACCGTAGTCCACTGAACCGACTCCGGATCGAAGTACCCACCTGTAGGTAAGATCCAATCTAACACCGACGGCTCTCGGGAACCGCGACAGGACCTACGAAAGACTCACAGGGTCAAGGTCCACCAAGTCGACGCTAAACACAAAGCTCTCACATCCCGAAACCGACGGATCGCCCGGGAAACCCACCGGGACGATCCCGAAACCACACAAAGCCCCCGAGGGGTACCAAACAGCCAACAAGGTCCCTCGCTGTCCCCGAACACACTAAACCAAGTGACGGGACAGCGAGCACAAGCTCGGGGTGCCACGAACATCAAACGCACCCGTAAAGGCTTCCCGGGTTCCCGAAAAGTGCCGGTTTGGCACCGGAACCCCACATCACTCATCCGCTGTCCTCGGAACTTCGGGACAGCGATGAGGAACAGCCAACGAGGCTACACGACGAAGCCAAGTCGCTCGCGAAAAAACAGCGAGTGAGTCGCACGACTAGAAACGTGCGTTTCGCCGATTATTTCATCGAAAAAAAACACGTCGAAAATGAATCCGAAACTCCACGAAGGGCGAGGGGGTTGGACAACCAGTCCACAGGGTCCCGGGGACCAAACCCTTGCTGCCCACAGCGTTGCAACGCTGCCACAAACGCCAAAGTCCACAATCAAGCAACAATTACAAACATACAAGCGATAAACGGAGCCGTTCGAGCAAACCGTACGTCCGCACGACCTTCCGCAAGCACCAGCGGATAGGTAACGACGTCACGGAAACCGTGCTCACTATCCCACTGCGACAGGACCAGTCGCAAGCCGGGAAATCCCATAAAAACAGTGAGCGCGCGCACAAAAGCAAGCATAACTAAGGCCGTGTGAGCGAACCGTACATCCGCACGACCTTCCGCAAGCGCCAGCGGATAGGTATCGATGTCACGGTGACCGTGCTCACAGCCCCACTGCGACAAGAACAGTCGCTGGCCCAGCAATTGCATAAAACAGCGCAAACATAAGGCATAATGGCTCGATAACGGTCGAACACCCAAACGGCTCAACCAAACAGGGAAAATAAGGTGAGCATGATGATCAGCGCATCGCCGCGATCATCGTGCTCGCCTTCCCGAGCTCCGGGAGGCAACGGGGAGCTCAAACACCAAGGTACGGCCAAAAACACAGCAAACATGACCCCGGCCGGAGCAACCAGCTCCGGCCGGCTGCCGGCCGGCATGCAAGGCTCGGGGCGGCCAGCATTGGCAGAGGAGGTGGCAAGGAAGAGGGGGCTCACCTCAGGCAGCGGCGGGGAGCGGCGGCGGCGGCGTGGGGAAGAAGAGAGCTCTCGGGTTGGCAACCCGAGGCTAGGGCACGGCGGCTCCGGCAACAAACGGCGACGGCGGCCGGCGGCGACGCGAGCACCGGCAAGAGGAGGTCGCCGGCCGTCGGATAGGAGGTGACCGCGACAAAAAAGGGGTGGCGGGTGGCGGCGGCGGAGCAACCCAAGCTGCGGATGCCCTAGCGGCCCCGCCGAGGCTGGCGGCGGCTCCGGCGGCTCTCCGGCGGCACGGCGACGGCCGGGGAGGCAGGGATCGGCGGCGGAGGTCCCGAGGGTGACCAAGCTCACCCTCTCCGGCGTCGGGAGGCGGCGGCGGCGCGGCCCCAACAAGCTCGGCCCGCAGCTCCTCCAGCAGCAGCTCCAGCAGCCCAGCGGCGGCTCCGGCGGCACTCCGACGGCGCCAGCAGCCCAGTCACCTCAGGGGGGGCTCGCGCAAGGGATCCCCCTGGGTGCTCACCTCAGAGAAGAAGAAGAAGAAGAAGAAGAAGAAAAAGAGAAAAGATGGAGAGAGAGAGAGAGAGCTCGGGCAACTCCGGCCAGAGGGTGGTCGGCGGCGGCCGGAGAGGCTCGGGGAGGAGGCCAAAGGGGCAGGGGGAACTCTGGCTCTGGCCTGGGCTGAGGGAAGGAGAAAGAGTGAGGGAGAAGGAGAGAGAGAGGTGGAGTGAGGTGAAAAGAAAAGAGAGGGGTTGTGTGGGCTTCACTCAAGCTCCCACCAACCCCCACCTACCCCTCCCTCTCAGCCAAAACCCTCCCTCCCAAGCAACAAAATCCTCCCAGGCCCCTACGATTCGAAATTGCGCGAAAAGGTGCGAAAACGGGGACCCGATCGCGAAACAATAAACGTGCCACTCGCGCACTCAGCGAAGAAGATGCACTATCTTTCAATCCGTGCGTCGCACGCGAAGATGCACTATCTTTCAATCCGTGCGTCGCACGCCGACACGGATCGCGCCATTGCGTTCAGCACTGCCGAGACATCGAACTTAGCATTTTGGATCGTCAAAATCGGACTCCGGGTCACGCCGTTAAGCCGTTCTCTCTCCGCGACGAAAATCCGAAAACTAACAAAATCCACTAAAATCACTTATATACATATATATATATATATACCTTTATATATATACGTATACAGATCGAAAACACAGTATCAGGGGAGTGGAACACTGAGAATTCCAAATTCCCAAAATTCGGATTCTCACATGCAGACAACAGAAAGCTCATTACCTGCCGCAAAATCCGTAAAGCCTCACACTGGAAGTTCAGCGTAAGATCACTATCCTCTATTACATTGCATAATATGGCTAATACATCTTTGCTGATTGGAAAATGACAGGCATATCTGCTAAATAGAATGCCTAAACATTTTAAGGCTCTAGCCTTCAGAAGAGCTGCAGATTCATGCCTTAGAAATGATAAGAGTAAGTCGACCTACAAGAAAAAAGATTAGCCAAGTAAAATCAAAAGGACCTAAATGTGCTTCACTTCTTTATTGCAAAAAGACAAACTATAGCGGATAACGTAAAAGAAACCTGTTCAGCAATTAATATGGTTGACTTGGAAGCCAATTTTGATATTGTCCATAGCATTTCGGCTTTAAAGTCATCTTCCATTGAACTGAGAACAAGTCTTTTTCCAGCCTGCAACATTAACAATGGTGCAATTAGCAAACTCAACAAATGAGTATCCAAACTACGACAGAATAACTATACAAAAGATGAGTTATTAAGAAACATTAACATTAATTTTGCAAAGTGACTGATCTGTATGGAGAAAGAGAGAAATTTACGAATGTATGTCAGCAATAAAATAGGTACAATTTAGTCGAGAAAGTTGAAACAGAGATGAGAAAAAGGAAGCAAAAGTGAACCCACTTGAAGCCTGAATTTGGAAAACACTGTATGCAAATCATTTAATACAGTGTATAATTTTCTTTCCATAGACTATAACTGATTGCTTCTAATAAACCCAACATGTAACATAATTAGGAGAAAAATAAAAGGGAAAATGCATATTTTAGGAGTACAGATGCCATAAGAAAAAAGGATGTGTTTTCCTCTCTTAATTCAGGTAAATTTAAAACCTAGTACTCGAGAAATTGAATTCAGCATTTCTAAATCTACGGCGCCCAAACATTTTGGAGCATTCAAGCATCAAAGAAGTATACAATCAAAATTCCCAAACCGATATGCCAATTATATGATGTATGAAAATGCAACCATAACAAAACTGGCTACCAGTAGTAACACATCACCATTCGGAAGAAAATGCAATCAAATTTCAAGTTAGAGTACAGAGTAGAGACAAGCACCTTGTAAGTGCTAGAAATAACAGATAGCGTGCATTGCATCATAGATAAACTACGGATAGCTGCCCGCTTCAGAACAGCCGATATGCCCGACGAGCAAATAAGGTTTATCGAAACTTCCAGGATGATGATGCATGAGAAATCCTCCGCCAATAGACAAAAGGAACCAGCAGCAAATAAAGCGGCCATCACCTGCAAAATGGAAAAGAATGATAAAAAGCAATACTACCATCAGTTTATCAATCAACCCTAGAATCAAATAAATAAAAAAAAAAAACCTGATGTTTTAGCAGGTCAAATCAATCTATTGAAAGATATGTTTAAAGGGAATACTGTATAACCAGAAAGCGGCAACACAAAATTGAGGAAAATAGATATAACCTCCGATACATGGGACGACTGCAAGCTCGACAGTATCACATAGCGAATTTGCGCGCTGTCCTTAGCTAGATCCGCCCAGCAACCAAACAAGCGCAAAGCCAATGATTTAGCTTGCTGATCACCTGTGTCAAAAACTACTTTCACTCTCCTGAGCAGTTCCACATAATTAGGCACCCTGTGCTTTGCCAGAATACCATTATACATTTTGCCCTTCTTGCTCAGGTGCCTCAACTCCACAAGGAAAACCTTCAGGATACATCTTCTCATGTGATTGTCCCCACGCCTAAATGCGTCTGCAAGTCTGAGAAGGATCGTGTTGGAGAACAATCTGTCCTCCCCTGGTACCAAACCGTACATATCTGACACTGCTTTTGTGATGTTTGATTCGATGCTCAGCTCTCGGATTCTATGGCTGATCTGTTCTACAGCCGTTCTACAGCCGCAATGCGTTGGCCTGCAATTATACGAGCACGTAAACATGCAAGAGTTAGCAATGCAGAAAAATTAGACTGAACAGCATAGGTGCATAGGAACGACAAACATAGTCAACAAACATGAGCATTTAACAGAGGCAGCCCGCATAATACTGAATATGAAATAAACAGAACACTGTTTAACCCAAAATTACGCAAGCACTTAAACATTATGAGCTCAAATAATGGAAGAAAATCAGCCAAATTTTCGGGACGCCAAACATGCTGATAGCAATGGTGTTCCGGGATAACATAGCAGTCGCTTTTCACAAGCCATAATAATTAATAAGTGCCAAAATTCCAATCTGAGGTAAACAGGAATAATGCTTTTCACATAAAAGCAAAGAATCGAACCCTTTAATTAGGTAAAGTTGTTCAGGGGTAAATCAAACAAAAGTAGTGGCACAGTAATGTTGAGAAATGAGAGATGAGATGACGAGTGCGTGACCAGGCTTATTGGAGCGGAGGCCCTTCTCGAGGTCGATGCTCCACTCCATGGCGCACGCCGCTGTTATCTTATCCATCAGCTCTTCTTCCCCCCCACCCCCTCCTCAACTTACGACACGAAGTGAGAAGACGATGCGAGGAAGAAGCGAGCGAGGGTTCTATATTATCTATTTCTAGGGGGGGAAGGGCGAGAGAGAGAGAGAGAGAGAGAGAGAGAGGGACGAAGGCGGGAGGGCGGGAGATGGACCGACCGGCGCCTTTTGGGCCGCGCCCGGGTTGCTCTGGGTGGGGTCGGACTTGGCCCGCATACGTGCATTGTCATTAGGATATATTTATATGTCATGCACACTTCGTGGGCTTCATATGGGGTGAATTTCATTGAGAAATAGATCCGCCTGGCTCATTGAGAAATGGGGTGAACTTACCATTTTAGGTAAAGTCGGAAATAGCAACTCTCGTTAATTGCCCAAAATAGAAAGTTTCACTTGCCAGGCGCATTTAGGCGTGGCCATACTGCTCCATGGGGAAGGCCACAAGTGAAGCAATGAGAACTGCAGTGGATTTGATCAACCTTTCTCCTTGTTTAGAACTGGCTCCCAAGAGAGGGTTTCTCACCTTATTTTGGCGGATGATCTGCTTACCGTGCAATTTCCAGCAGGTATCTCGGGTATGTCTCGTCCTTCCGCAGTGATCGCATTTGAGTTGATCTTTATCTAGCTGACTTTGATCATTTGCTCTGATTAAATTTCCCTTTGCACCTTTTACTGCAGAATTGGTCACTAAGGCTGACCTTTCATGGGGGCGCAAAAAGCAACCGGGGGCCCCTCCGGGGTCAGTAATTAATATTTATGGGTAATGCTCAGGAAGAAGGGGTCATCTTTTTCTTTTTTAGGGACAATGGAAGTGTTGGATTCCAATCCTCGAGGATTGGAAGAGCGGGATCACAAATGAGTATTTCTGTGTCGGGATGATTGGTAAAAGTGCCTGAAAGGTGCCTGACAAACTCGAGAACAGAAAACCGAGTGAAAGGTACCTCTTGAGTGATTATACCTTTTAGGGGTACCTGTCCTTTTTGGGCGTAAAAAGGGCAATGAGGAGGGTTTCGCCTTTCTAATCGATCTTGGCTTTATTTATCGGCAAAAAAGGTCTGGCTCGAGTCGGTTCCTTGTTTGTTTTCGGGATCGGCTCATCAAAGAAAAGGTGAGTGGGTTGGATACCGGGTATCCTTTTGCCCACTGCTTGCGCAGGCTCGGTTTGCGGGACCGGTACCGGTATGCCCATGCGCATGCAATGCAGAATGCTGTTTTGAGCAGTTTTGCAATTTTGGCTTTGTGGGGGACCTAAGTGGATTTTGTGCATTGGGTTTAAGTACCCCTTCACCCCTCATTGTGCTGTTTTGGCTGAGGATGGAGGAGAAGGAGAAAGGTAGGGTTTCCCCTCTCTCTCTCTCTAGATTTTCTCTCCCAAACCCTTGAAATCTTGGGTTTTGATCTCTTTTTCCTTCTCCTCTTGCTTGTTGCTTGCTAGAGGAGCTCGGGGCTGAGGAATGGAGCTTGTTGGTGGATGGATCTTCAACCCTAGCTTACTTGAGCTCGGTTGGAGGCTCGATTTGAGGTTAGTAAGCTTTCTTATAACCTCTAATTGTGTTTTTGCTTAAGATTTAGCAATAAAACCTAGTTCTTGAGAATTAGGGTTTTATTTGGGGTTTCGGGATTGTGAGCTTTTGAATGGGAATTGATGGGTGTAGAATGTTGTGTTAGGTTGGATTTGAGGCCTCCTAACTTCATTGTGGACTTTGGACAAGAAATTCTTGGTCTAAGGTATTTTCACCCTTTTTCCCCTTTGTTGTATGTCGTTTTTCGATTTTGGTTGTTCGATGTTCTAACCCCATAGGGATCTCCTTTAGGGCGCTAGAAATCGAGGGGACAACTTTGTTTCCGGATACTGCGAGGTTCCGACGGATTTCCGGTGGGTTTGACCTCACCGAAATGGGTGAACTCCCCCTATGTCTCCTATTTTAATTATAGGATTGATTAGATGCATAATTATGATAATTATGGCATGATGAATAGTGTGAATGCATGAGACATGCAATTTGTTATGAAAATGCATATTTCATATAGTATGTTATTATGAGAATATGATGCATGCTAGGATGTTTGCACTATTAGTGTAACGACGCATTAGAAAATGCTAAGTGTATTATGCATGCTAGGAATGAGCATCCTTTGAGACACCACTTGAGTGGTTGCTTAGTGAACTCTCTTGCATACCAAAGTATGCTTGTATGGGAGAAAAGAGGATTTATGTCAAATGTATTATATGTACGTTGCGTAGAGAACAGAGAGGGCTTGATTTATGCAGGATAAGTTGTTGCGCCTCATTTAGGTGGGCAACTTTGACGGGCATCGTTGGCTTTAGCTCGACCTTTTGGTCGTGGGTTGATTTCATGTTTAAGACATGAGGGAAGAAAGTATATTTGCATTGATATTATAATTGATTAAATACTTGCATGATAGCATTATACTCTATGTAGTAGAGGTCGTTGTAGCTTATGCATGGTATGAATATGGACTCGTTGGCATTGTAGAATGCATGGGTTATAGCATTAGTGAATGCATGACATATGGCATCGTAGAATGCATGATGTTGGGCATTTGTAGAATGCATTGGACATGGCATTAGAGAATGCATGATATGTGGCATTAGAGAATGCATGATATGTGGCATTAGAGAATGCATGATATGTGGCATTAGAGAATGCATGATATGTGGCATTAGATGAATGCATGATTTTGGCATTGTAGAATGCATGGTTGATGAACTTAGTAAACAATGAGATGAACAACTACATGTTAGAGACATGGACATATTGGTAGGGACATGCCATCGAACATTGAGAACAACATGATAGTGTTGACATTTTAGCATATTGGCTATTGAATGTATTAAACATTAAGTGATATGTTTTGACATAACGTGAGATTAAAACGTATGGTATTATTACGGTTGATTTGTTGCTTGTTCGCCACTATGCTCGTTTACACATGCTTGTGAGGGTCGCTCCCTACAAGCCCAGCACTCCGGAGATGGCTAGCGACAGTCGTGTCGCCCCTGTGTTTGAGAGAGCGCCGAAATGGAACCGCCGTGGGCTAGGCTCACCCTTAGCGTGAGGGTGGTGACTACCACGGAGCCATTAGGCACGGCACAAGATGAACATCCCGCTATTGTATTATCTTATGGCTACACAACTATAGTGTATGCAAGGTGAATATTCATGTGGTAAAAAGGCTATATTAACCGTAATTGTGACACCTGACACCCTAATTAGTTGTGGCATTACATGTAGTGAACATAACTTTCATATTGTTGAAAACAAGTCATGTAGTTCATACATGTAGTGGGAATTAGTTGCACATTATATACTTGTAGTGAGACAAGTAATTATGTATTAGTAAACTCGACATATAGTGAGTTATGACATTAGAATATGTGTAGTTAATCTTGGCATTAAATCGACATGCATGTAAACCATGAAATTAATCGTTGAGCATATGACAATAGAACATATTCATGTTCATGTAGATGTTTTAGTCATTGGAGGCAAGATAGGCGTAGAACTATCTGTTTAGCATTAAATGTTAATTGCTTTCTGCTTTATGTTTCATTTCTTTACTATCTTGCCTCAGTTGGCCTAGCGGTGTAATTCGCCACTCTCGGCGGCTTACCCACTGGGAACTATTGAATAATAGTTCTCACCCCCATTGTTGTTGGGTTTTTCAGAGCCTTCCGCAGCAGGAGAGGCTTGGGATCGCGGCGAGGGGTTAGCAGTTAGCTAGAGCCTCTACGGAGTTATTATTGTAGGCATACCATGATGTCCTTTCATTTTATTTTATATGAAATGTGTATAGATGTTGGTTGACCTATTGTGGATAAGATGTATAATGTTATTGTATATCTTGAGATTTCAGTTGTATGGATTTATTTTAGTTGTAGACATATGTTCTCGCTCTGATTACCTTGTTTAGGATGTATGATTTATCCTTCTTGATGATTGTTAGTATAGACGCCTTGTGTACATTGTGTTGTTTGAGGTACACGGCGGGTCTGTGCACGTGCCTGGTAGGCTCCCTCGAGGGCCCGGGGCGTGACAGATTATAGTGGTATCAGAGCCTAGGGTTGAGTCATAGTGGACCTAGCAAACCTTAGGCAGGTTGGACGATAAGGAATAGGAACGTGAGAGACGGGATCTCTTGTAACATATTGGCGAAAGTATTATGATTGGGTCGTTTCTAAAAGCTCTAAACTTGTTGGAGTTAGATCGGAGTGAACCACTTCTATACCCTTGGAGGGTCACGTTGGCGGCCGACAACGTGACATCGGGGAATAGTGGGAGTCCACTTCATTACTTTCGCGTGATTGGGGTTATAGTCTTGTGTGGGGATGCGTTGGCGTGGGATGTTTCACCAGCGCATGTTTTGCTTGTTGAAGCTTGAGTGGTGATCGACGCACTCGATGGCGGCCGAGATAGCCGAGACGAGATTTTTGCATCCTCCGGATTTGGTGAGACATTAAAGCTGAGAGCACAACTGGTAAATTCAGCGAGTATGGTGGAGCGGCGATCAATTTTGATGTTACTCCAAGTTGAGGCTTCGCGCCGGTATACGAGAGGATTAAGCGACTGGAGGACTTGTTGATCCAGTGGCAGCCGACCTCAGGAAGCCTTATGAGAATGCGGATCGTACCTTGATAAGGACGAGAGACGTGGAGACCGTTGGGACGGCAAAGGAAGCTACTATGAGTGGCAAGATTATTGTAAGAGGACAATCATGTGATCGAGGAGAAATCGATCTCGAGAAGGTGGAACCTTAGCAGGATAATTATGGAACGTCAAATCGTCATCGACTATTGTGACGTGTGAGCGGTGGAGCCGCGAGTGCCCGATGATACTCTTGGAGTTGGGGCAAGTACTCTCTTCGTGGCCAGGTGGACCGTTCCCAGTTGGAGTATTTGAGGAGTTTAGTGTCGACAATTGTGAGATCGACTTCGTGCGGTTGGCACCGGGCGAATGCATGTCTGTTTGACAGGCAGAGGATGATGCAGCGACAATGGAGGTTGTCGCAGCTCGGAGTATTGGAGCTAGCTTGTTGCATGTTTTGATGGTGGTTTTGGTTCGGCTGCTTGCCGAATGCATGGCAGGGAACTCTTTCCTTGTTGTTGCAGATTGAGTAGTCCTGAGCGTTTGGACTTGAGAGTACTGTTCTTGTACTCCGTTAGTTTTGGATGTTTTGTGTGCCAACGAAGTGATTGGCTTTATTTGGCTGAGAGCGTATAGTTCTAATTTGAACTTGGGCTGGCTCTTCGGCTATCTGATTGCCGATGAGTATGTGAGCCGAGTTGTAGTGCTTTGGGATCTTGGACACAAAATGGTGTTCTCTGAGGGCGTGAAAATTCGCTAATTGCGATGACTGTTTCACCTGCCCCAGCCTGGTTGTTGGCTGAGTGAGAGCGTGGCCTTCGGGCCAGCACCTTTGGTGAGTGTTGAGAATCCTCAAAAGCGAGGATGTCTCTTGTGAGGGAGTTGCTTGTGCAATCCCGGTTGTGTTGCGAGAGTTGAAGGCTTGGTCTGGAGACCTCCTTTGCCTAGTGTTTCCTCTTGTGGAGTGTAGATCTCGTTTGTTTTGAGTGGACGGGTCATTTCGACTGTGGTCGACTATCGTGAACTCGGTAGAGTCACGATCATGAATATGTACCTGTAGCTGAGATCTGTTGATCTGTTTGATCAAGCTCCAGGGATTCTGATTTTATTCGAGGGTAGTTGCAATCTGAGTACTACTCTCGTGAGTTGAGTTTGAGTTGAACCGAGGGTAACTTGTTCACTCGGTGTAGACATTACGAAATTGTCGTGGTGTCGTTCGAGCTGTGGATGCTCTTGTGTGCTGTGATGTTTGGCCCTTCTGGGTGTCGTTGTCCCTGTGCGCATCGACGACATGTTGGAAGTCGAGAGGCAATGAAGACCATGAAGATTCCTTTGAATGAGGATTGCAAGTGCTTCAAGTTGAAGACGTGCTGATTTGGTTGTGAGGACTAGCGTCCCTTGGCAGTTGATGCCAAAGTGGTTATGATTGGAGATCTCAAGGAAATCAAACCATCCGTAGTGGATTGAGGCAAGCGGATGTGATCGAAGTTCAAACTTTCTAGTTTGATTGGATGTTATGGATATTGGTGGAGGGATTACCTAGTTATCTACTCCTTTTTCTGGACTCACACATTAAGGGATTAAACCTTTTAGGAAGATATGTGTGAGAGGAGTTTCTTGAAACCGTTGGTGTGGTCGATGACCGCCAACCTTGGTTACCCCGAAGGTGGGCTTTTCGTTTTGTAGTTGCGTTTCTCTCTACGGATTGAGTTGCACTTTGGTGTAAAATGGAAAGGTAGAGTTAACCTTTCAGTAAGTGAGAGAATACAAGAGGATTCGCCAAATTGTGAATTGGAAATGATTGCCATGGTATTTGCTTGGAAAATATGGCAAGTTTATGTGTTGATAGTGGTGTGAAGTGCACCCAGATCTGAATGTTTAGAAATATCTCTACTCAAGGAAATGAGTTGAAGCTGTGAAAACAGGTTAGAGGTTGGTGTACTAGAGTTATCGATGAGATAAGATATTTGATGTGATATCTACCCCTTGGATCGGATCACAGGAGTTAGCCTTGATCCCGACTGGTAAATGGTGCAATTGAGACCAAGGGTGCATCGACTGATGGATTCCTAGTGGATTGTCAAAAAGTGTCTTGATGATAGAATTGACAAGTTGCACCGGTGATAGCAGGATTTATGTGATATGCTAAGTAAAGACTATCTACTTTTTTGGAGAAAGGACGATTACCGGAGATTCCGGAATTGGATTGTCTCGCTCTTAAGCTAGACGTGATGTTGTTGAGAGATTGTGAATAGGAGTAACTATTCACCTTAATTGGATTGAGGAAATTTTCGCACAAGTATACCTTGGTGAATTGTGCGACTGCTTAGAACGCTTGGCTCTACTGTTTTGAACTTTGAGTAAAACGGATGATTCCCGTTGAGAGATGTGATATTGGTACTTGAATCAGAGGATCTGATGATGATGTTTGATTAAGGAAATCCAAGAGATTTATGTTTGAGGAATCTAAGTTTTAGATTCTTAGGATTATTTGAGACCCTGAGGCAATTGGGCCTAGTGGCTTGTGTAGTTATTCTACTTCAGATCTACTGAAGGTGTTTGAAGTGTGTCGACGCTTTGAGCGAGTATTTGAATTCTACTCCGATGTGGATGTCGCCGAATTTGAGCTACATGAAGATCTAACTTCAAGGAGCATTGTTGTGGTTTGGACTTGAGGAAAGTAGGAATTCGGGATTATCGCTATTCCTACTGCAAGATTCTTCGGAGCAACATCTTGGACGCGATGCGTGGTGTGAGAGCTGGAGACTTCACTGCGAGGACGATATTCTTATCTCCTCTGATTTGGTTGTTTCGTTGTTGTTTTTGTTGATCCGTAGTTTCGCGGACGAAACTCCTTTTTAGGAGGGGAGTATGTAGTACACTGAACTTTAGCAAATTGCAAGGTTCTAGTGTGAGATTAGTACTCTGTGCTCATCTGGAGGTTTTAGTTTTGTTTCGAGGCCTTGGGAGCGTTTTCGGGACTTGAGAAGTGCGAAAACGGACTCCGGGAGTCGAAATCTTCAAAATTGCAGATTTTGGCATTGCATACCGGTATGTACTATCGCATACCGGAATTGGAGTAGACATACCGGTACTGGCATAGCGCATACCGGAATCCTTTTGCGCAGACTGCTTGGCCGAGGCTCGGTTTGCGGGATTTTTTGGTTGGATACCGGTATGCCCATGCGCATACCGGTATACAATGCTGCAGAATGCTGTTTTGAGCAGTTTTGCAATTTTGGCTTTGTGGGGGACCTAAGTGGATTTTGTGCATTGGGTTTAAGTACCCCTTCACCCCTCATTGTGCTGTTTTGGCTGAGGATGGAGGAGAAGGAGAAAGGTAGGGTTTCCCCTCTCTCTCTCTCTAGATTTTCTCTCCCAAACCCTTGAAATCTTGGGTTTTGATCTCTTTTTCCTTCTCCTCTTGCTTGTTGCTTGCTAGAGGAGCTCGGGGCTGAGGAATGGAGCTTGTTGGTGGATGGATCTTCAACCCTAGCTTACTTGAGCTCGGTTGGAGGCTCGATTTGAGGTTAGTAAGCTTTCTTATAACCTCTAATTGTGTTTTTGCTTAAGATTTAGCAATAAAACCTAGTTCTTGAGAATTAGGGTTTTATTTGGGGTTTCGGGATTGTGAGCTTTTGAATGGGAATTGATGGGTGTAGAATGTTGTGTTAGGTTGGATTTGAGGCCTCCTAACTTCATTGTGGACTTTGGACAAGAAATTCTTGGTCTAAGGTATTTTCACCCTTTTTCCCCTTTGTTGTATGTCGTTTTTCGATTTTGGTTGTTCGATGTTCTAACCCCATAGGGATCTCCTTTAGGGCGCTAGAAATCGAGGGGACAACTTTGTTTCCGGATACTGCGAGGTTCCGACGGATTTCCGGTGGGTTTGACCTCACCGAAATGGGTGAACTCCCCCTATGTCTCCTATTTTAATTATAGGATTGATTAGATGCATAATTATGATAATTATGGCATGATGAATAGTGTGAATGCATGAGACATGCAATTTGTTATGAAAATGCATATTTCATATAGTATGTTATTATGAGAATATGATGCATGCTAGGATGTTTGCACTATTAGTGTAACGACGCATTAGAAAATGCTAAGTGTATTATGCATGCTAGGAATGAGCATCCTTTGAGACACCACTTGAGTGGTTGCTTAGTGAACTCTCTTGCATACCAAAGTATGCTTGTATGGAGAAAAGAGGATTTATGTCAAATGTATTATATGTACGTTGCGTAGAGAACAGAGAGGGCTTGATTTATGCAGGATAAGTTGTTGCGCCTCATTTAGGTGGGCAACTTTGACGGGCATCGTTGGCTTTAGCTCGACCTTTTGGTCGTGGGTTGATTTCATGTTTAAGACATGAGGGAAGAAAGTATATTTGCATTGATATTATAATTGATTAAATACTTGCATGATAGCATTATACTCTATGTAGTAGAGGTCGTTGTAGCTTATGCATGGTATGAATATGGACTCGTTGGCATTGTAGAATGCATGGGTTATAGCATTAGTGAATGCATGACATATGGCATCGTAGAATGCATGATGTTGGGCATTTGTAGAATGCATTGGACATGGCATTAGAGAATGCATGATATGTGGCATTAGAGAATGCATGATATGTGGCATTAGAGAATGCATGATATGTGGCATTAGAGAATGCATGATATGTGGCATTAGATGAATGCATGATTTTGGCATTGTAGAATGCATGGTTGATGAACTTAGTAAACAATGAGATGAACAACTACATGTTAGAGACATGGACATATTGGTAGGGACATGCCATCGAACATTGAGAACAACATGATAGTGTTGACATTTTAGCATATTGGCTATTGAATGTATTAAACATTAAGTGATATGTTTTGACATAACGTGAGATTAAAACGTATGGTATTATTACGGTTGATTTGTTGCTTGTTCGCCACTATGCTCGTTTACACATGCTTGTGAGGGTCGCTCCCTACAAGCCCAGCACTCCGGAGATGGCTAGCGACAGTCGTGTCGCCCCTGTGTTTAAGAGAGCGCCGAAATGGAACCGCCGTGGGCTAGGCTCACCCTTAGCGTGAGGGTGGTGACTACCACGGAGCCATTAGGCACGGCACAAGATGAACATCCCGCTATTGTATTATCTTATGGCTACACAACTATAGTGTATGCAAGGTGAATATTCATGTGGTAAAAAGGCTATATTAACCGTAATTGTGACACCTGACACCCTAATTAGTTGTGGCATTACATGTAGTGAACATAACTTTCATATTGTTGAAAACAAGTCATGTAGTTCATACATGTAGTGGGAATTAGTTGCACATTATATACTTGTAGTGAGACAAGTAATTATGTATTAGTAAACTCGACATATAGTGAGTTATGACATTAGAATATGTGTAGTTAATCTTGGCATTAAATCGACATGCATGTAAACCATGAAATTAATCGTTGAGCATATGACAATAGAACATATTCATGTTCATGTAGATGTTTTAGTCATTGGAGGCAAGATAGGCGTAGAACTATCTGTTTAGCATTAAATGTTAATTGCTTTCTGCTTTATGTTTCATTTCTTTACTATCTTGCCTCAGTTGGCCTAGCGGTGTAATTCGCCACTCTCGGCGGCTTACCCACTGGGAACTATTGAATAATAGTTCTCACCCCCATTGTTGTTGGGTTTTTCAGAGCCTTCCGCAGCAGGAGAGGCTTGGGATCGCGGCGAGGGGTTAGCAGTTAGCTAGAGCCTCTACGGAGTTATTATTGTAGGCATACCATGATGTCCTTTCATTTTATTTTATATGAAATGTGTATAGATGTTGGTTGACCTATTGTGGATAAGATGTATAATGTTATTGTATATCTTGAGATTTCAGTTGTATGGATTTATTTTAGTTGTAGACATATGTTCTCGCTCTGATTACCTTGTTTAGGATGTATGATTTATCCTTCTTGATGATTGTTAGTATAGACGCCTTGTGTACATTGTGTTGTTTGAGGTACACGGCGGGTCTGTGCACGTGCCTGGTAGGCTCCCTCGAGGGCCCGGGGCGTGACACTGCAACTGCTTGGCCTGCAAACTACCATTTGTACAAATAAGAATCCCCTTCCTTACATGATTTCTTCTTCATATAGATAGATACTCTGGGCCCAGACAGACTAGGTAATGGTAAGTTGTCTGGCCTGACTCCGTTCACTGAGCTCTTAGCTTTGCTCCTGGCGGTGCGCTTGGTTAAGGAATGGATCTCCAGCCTTACGAAGCAATCCAGCTATTACTCCTTGGTAAAGTGTCTTCTCCTGAGTTGGATAGTTTCCCCTCAGAGGGGAAACTATCGTAAGGCTGGATTGCTTCGTAATAGCTGGATTGCTTCGTAAGGCTGGAGATCCATTCCTTAACCAAGCGCACCGCCAGGAGCAAAGCTAAGAGCTCAGTGAACGGAGTCAGGCCAGACAACTTACCATTACCTAGTCTGAGGGGAAACTATCCAACTCAGGAGAAGACACTTTACCAAGGAGTAATAGCTGGATTGCTTCGTAAGGCTGGAGATCCATTCCTTAACCAAGCGCACCGCCAGGAGCAAAGCTAAGAGCTCAGTGAACGGAGTCAGGCCAGACAACTTACCATTACCTAGTCTGTCTGGGCCCAGAGTATCTATCTATATGAAGAAGAAATCATGTAAGGAAGGGGATTCTTATTTGTACAAATGGTAGTTTGCAGGCCAAGCAGTTGCAGTTTCCTGTAAGCCACAGAAGATGGGTGTAAAGACCTGGAAAAAGGTAGCTCGGCTTGGAGATCGTACTTCTCTCACGCTAGGAGTGGCTGGTGCACAGAGTAAGAAAGGGAAAGTGAGCACTCCTCTCGGAGCTCCGCTCTTCCCCTCTCCCGCCCTTCGTGCATGACAGAATTTTCGCTTCTTAAACTGCAAATCTTTCTTATCCACGACTGTCCCCTGGAGTCTCACCGAACTGGTAAACGGCGTCGTTCGGGGTAGAGCTTTTTGTGGAGGACCTCTCTGTATGGTTTGAATCAAAAGAAATCCGAAGCGGTTTCATTCGATTTGTTGTGGATTGGATGATGGAAAAACCAGCAAGCAGCAAGCCTAGGTTTCCTCACCTTGCCTTCTCCCTTGGCTGGATCTTAAAAAATTCATGTATGATAGTGGTCGATCCCTCGGGAGTGACATTCCTTACTTTTGATTTTGTTCACGTGGTGATCTTCTGGATGTACTTGCCTTGCTTCTACTTGAATGGATCTTGCCTTGTGATTTGCATTCTCTAACCTTCCCGGCTTGGTCAGAAAGACTTTTCAACCTTACAACATTTGGATTACCCGGATGGGCGATCTCTTTCTCTTTCGCTCAAAGATGGAAAACCTAGTCTTTTTTCTCTTTCATCCCATCTATCCTTGTAGTCATGCCGACTCTTCTCTTTCGCTGGTTCGGGGTTCTATTCATAAGGGGATTGTCGGGTGCGTCTTGAGATCCTAATTGCCATGGTTCCGCAGCATCACAAGGACCTCCCCCCGATTTGAACACCTCGACTAGAACTTATGAGCGAGATTCTCTTTTTCGAAACATCATTGCTTTCAGTCGGGAAGTTTTTTTTATGCAGGTGAAAGTAGGGGATCCATTGCTCCTCCCGTCTTTTCCGGCAAATGCTATGTTCAACTATGCCCACCCACCTCGACAAGCCCGGAACTCCAGTCAATAAATGAACGGAGGGATGAACCGGATTCGAATACAAGAGAAGATGTTTGAAACCTCCTGCCATAAGGAAGGGGAGCTCTTACTACGGATCTCCCTCTCTCCCTGCTTTCGACGCCTTGCTATTCTCTCAGGGAAACTCCTCCTAAGATCCAGGCTAACTTTTTCAGGCAATGTAAGTGATTGTTTTCCTGTTTCGCTTGCTCTTTCCGTTCCAGTTTCACTCACCTTTTCTTTGATGAGCCGATCCCGAAAACAAACAAGGAACCGACTCGAGCCAGACCTTTTTTGCCGATAAATAAAGCCAAGATCGATTAGAAAGGCGAAACCCTCCTCATTGCCCTTTTTACGCCCAAAAAGGACAGGTACCCCTAAAAGGTATAATCACTCAAGAGGTACCTTTCACTCGGTTTTCTGTTCTCGAGTTTGTCAGGCACCTTTCAGGCACTTTTACCAATCATCCCGACACAGAAATACTCATTTGTGATCCCGCTCTTCCAATCCTCGAGGATTGGAATCCAACACTTCCATTGTCCCTAAAAAAAAGAAAAAGATGACCCCTTCTTCCTGAGCATTACCCATAAATATTAATTACTGACCCCGGAGGGGCCCCCGGTTGCTTTGGCGCGCCCCCATGAAAGGTCAGCCTTAGTGACCAATTCTGCAGTAAAAGGTGCAAAGGGAAATTTAATCAGAGCAAATGATCAAAGTCAGCTAGATAAAGATCAACTCAAATGCGATCACTACGGAAGGACGAGACATACCCGAGATACCTGCTGGAAATTGCACGGTAAGCAGATCATCCGCCAAAATAAGGTGAGAAACCCTCTCTTGGGAGCCAGTTCTAAACAAGGAGAAAGGTTGATCAAATCCACTGCAGTTCTCATTGCTTCACTTGTGGCCTTCCCCATGGAGCAGTATGGCCACGCCTAAATGCGCCTGGCAAGTGAAACTTTCTATTTTGGGCAATTAACGAGAGTTGCTATTTCCGACTTTACCTAAAATGGTAAGTTCACCCCATTTCTCAATGAGCCAGGCGGATCTATTTCTCAATGAAATTCACCCCATATGAAGCCCACGAAGTGTGCATGACATATAAATATATCCTAATGACAATGCACTTATGCGGGCCAAGTCCGACCCCACCCAGAGCAACCCGGGCGCGGCCCAAAAGGCGCCGGTCGGTCCATCTCCCGCCCTCCCGCCTTCGTCCCTCTCTCTCTCTCTCTCTCTCTCTCTCTCTCTCTCTCTCTCTCTCGCCCTTCCCCCCCTAGAAATAGATAATATAGAACCCTCGCTCGCTTCTTCCTCGCATCGTCTTCTCACTTCGTGTCGTAAGTTGAGGAGGGGGTGGGGGGGAAGAAGAGCTGGTGGATAAGATAACAGCGGCGTGCGCCATGGAGTGGAGCATCGACCTCGAGAAGGGCCTCCGCTCCAATAAGCCTGGTCAGGCCGCAGAGCTCGGGGAGGGGCAGAGGGGCAGGGGAAGCTTGGCTCTGGCCTGGGTTTTTTTAGTTATAAAATAAGGGTGTGCGGGGGAAAGAAAACGGGTGGGGGGGAGGACCGGTGGTCACGCCCCATACCGGGATAGATGGGATATCCGGGATGACCACTACCCCGGTTCCCGTACCGGCATCACACTACGCCCGTCGCGCGGATTGTGTCAGCCCCACAACCCTCCCTGGGAGGGACCCGATATCCTCCCAGGCCCCTACGTGATTGCGAAATTGCGCGTAAAGTTTTTTAAAACGTTAACCCGTTTTTTTCTGTCGAAGTTGAGGCAACGCGACCACTGGTCAGGCGCGACTCAAGCGATGCCAAGATAACAATTTTGCTTTTTTTTTTTTTTTTTTAATCCGTGCGTCGGCGACTCCGACACAGCTATTTTCGCGCCAATCACGGTTCAGCACTGCCGAGGGAAGACATTCGAAACTTAGCATTATGGAATCGTCAAAATCGGACTCCGGATCACGCGTTAAGCCGTTCTCTCTCCGCGACGAAAATCGAAAAATAACAAAAATCACTAAAATCACTTATATACATATATATATATATATATATATATATATACCTTTATATATATACGTAT
>JABWPP010000032.1:0-132791 GCA_016920855.1 Puya raimondii
TCCTCGTTCCTTCGAATGTGTGCATGTACTCGTGGCGAATTCGCACTCTTGGTAAGGCGTGGGGCGTAATAGATATGCTCTCTTGGGGCTTCGATCCTCTGTTCCTTCGAATGTGAGCAACTGTACTCGTGGCATAGTTCGCACTCTTGGGGCTCAGGGGGCGGAATAGAATGCTCTCTTGGGCTTCGATCCTCGTTCCTTCGAATGTGAGCATGTACTCGTGGCTAATTCGCACTCTTGGGGCGTAATAGAATGCAGCTCTCTTGGGCTTTCGATCCTCGTTCACAATTCGAAGCTTGTGAGCATGTACGTCGCGGCAAATTCGCACTCTTGGGGGCGTAATAGAATGCTCTCTTGGGCTTCGTTCCTTCGTTCCTTCGAATAATGTGAGCATGTACTCGTGGCTAGAATTCGCACTCTTGGGCGGAATAGAATGCTCTCTTGGGCTTCGATCCTCTGTTCCTTCGAATGTGAGCTGGGTACTCGTGGCGGAATTCGCACACTCTTGGGGCGTAATAGAATGCTCTGGGGGCTTTCGAAATCCTCGTTCCGTTCGAATGTGAGCATGTTACTCGTGGCAAATTCGCACTCTTGGGGCGCAATAGAATGCTCTCTTGGGCTTCGATCCTCGTTCCTACGAATGTGAGCATGTACTCGTGGCAAATTCGCACTCTTGGGCCGTAATAGATGCTCTCTTGGGCTTCGATCTAGTTCCTTCGAATGTGAGCATGTTCTCGTGGCGAAAATTCGTCTGCAATCAGTTGGGGCGTAATAGAATGCTCTCTTGGGGCTTCGATCCTCGTTCCTTCGATGTGAGCATGTACTCGTGGCGGAATTCGCACTCTTGGGGCCTAAAATAGAATGCTCTCTTGGGCTTCTGTCAGATCGACTCGTTTCCTTCGTACTTTGTGAGCATGTACTCGTGGCAAATTCGCACTCTTGGGGCGTAATAGAATGCTCTCTTGGGCTTCGATCCACGTTCCTTCGAATGTGAGCATGTACTCGTGGCAAATTCGCACTCTTGGGGCGTAATAGAATGCTCTCTTGGGGCTTCGATCCCTGTTCCTTCGAATGTGAGCATGTACTCGTGGCAAATTCGCACTCTTGGGCCGTAATTGAATGCTCTCTTGGGCTTCGATCCTCGTTCCTTCGAATGTGAGCATGTACTCGTGGCCAATTCGCACTCTCGGGGCCTAATAGAATGCTCTCTTGGGGCTTCGATCCTCGTTCCTTCGAATGTGAGCATGTACTCGTGGCAAATTCGCACTCTTGGGGCGTAATAGAATGCTCTCTTGGGCTTCGATCCTCGTTCCTTCGAATGTGAGCATGTACTCGTGGAAAATTCGACACTCTTGGTGGCGTGTAGAATGCTCTCTTGGGGCTTCGATCCTCGTTTCCTGACTCGAATGTGAGCATGTACTCGTGGCAAATTCGCACTCTTGGGGCGTAATAGAATGCTCTCTTGGGCTTCGATCCTCGTTCCTTCGAATCTGAGGTTGTACTCGTGGCAAAATCGCACTCTTGGGGCGTAATAGAATGCTCTCTTGGGCTTCGATCCTCGTTTCCTTCGAATGTGAGCATGTACTCGTGGCAAATTCGCACTCTTTGGGCGTAATAGAATGCTCTCTTGGGCTTCGATCCTCGTTCCTTCGAATGTGAGCATTTACTCGTGGCTAATTCGCACTCTTGGGGCTTAATAGAATGCTCTCTTGGGCTTCGATCCTGTTCCTTCGAATGTGAGCATGTTACTGTGGCCAAATTCGCACTCTTGGGGCGTTTATAATAGAATTGCTCTCTTGGGCTTCGATCCGTTCGTTCCTTCGAATGTGAGCATGTACTCGTGGCAAATATCGCACTCTTTGTTGGTATTGGGGCGTAATAGAATGCTCTTGGGGGGCTTCGATCCTCGTTCCTTCGAATGTGAGCATGTACTCGTGGCAAATTCGCACTCTTGGGGACGTAATAGAATGCTCTCTTGGGCTTCGATCCGTTCGTTCCTTCGAATGTGAGCTTGTACTCGTGGCAAATCTTGCACTCTTGAGGGCGTATAAAACGGCTAATTGCACTTCTTAAGGCGTAATAGAATGCTCTCTTGGGCTTCGATCCTCATTCCTTCGAATGACTCTTGTGAGCATGTACTCGTGGGCAAATTCGCACTCTTGGGGCTTTGTTAATTAGATATGCTCTCTTGGGGCTTCGATCCTCGTTCCTTCGAATGTGAGCATGTACTCGTGGCAAATTCGCACTCTTGGGGCGTAAAATAGAATGCTCTCTTGGGCTTCGATCCTCGTTCCTTCGAATGTGAGCATGTACTCGTGGCACTAAAAATTCGCACTCTTGGGGTATAGTTGAAGCAATAGAATGCTCTCTTGGGCTTCGATCCCCGTTCCTTCGAATGTGAGCATGTACTCGTGGCTAAAAAATTCGCCACTCTTGGGGCGTAATAGAATGCTCTCTTGGGGCTTCGATCTCATCGTCCTTCGAATGTGAGCATGTACTCGTGGCATATGTCGCACTCTTGGGGCGTAATAGAATGCTCTTTGGGCTTCGATCCGATTCCTTCGAGAATGTGAGCATGTACTCGTGGCAAATTCGCACTCTTGGGGCGTAATAGAATGCTCTCTTGGGCTTCGATCCTTCCTTACACCTTCGAATGTGAGCATGTACTCGTGGCAAATTCGCACTCTTGGGGGCATAATTAGAATGCTCTCTTGGGCTTCGATCCTCGTTCCTTCGAATGTGAGCATGTACTCGTGGCAAATTCGCACTCTTGGGGCGTAATAGAATGCTCTCTTGGGTCTTCGTAATCCTCGTTTCCTTCGAATGTTCGCATGTACTCGTGGCAAATTCGCTCTCTTGGGGCTTAATAGAATGCTCTCTTGGGCTTCGATCCCATCCTTCCTTCGTCCTGTGAGCATGTACTCGTGGCAAATTCGCACTCTTGGGGCGTATAATAGAATGCTCTCTTGGGGCTTCGATCCTCCATTCCTTCACTTCGAATGTGAGCATGTACTCGTGGCAAATTCGCACTCTTGGGCGTAATAGAATGCTCTCTTGGGCTTCGATCCACAGTTCCTTCGAAATGTGAGCATGTTACTCGTGGCCAAATTCGCACTCTTGGGGCGTAATGATAGAATGCTCTCTTGGGCTTCGATCCTCGTTCCTTCGAATATGTGAGCATGTACTCGTGTGCAAATTTCGCACTCTTGGAGGCAGTAATAGAATGCTCTCTTGGGGGCTTCGATCCTCGTTCCTTCGAATTGTGAGATGTACTCGTGGCAAAAATTCGCACTCTTGGGGGCGTAATAGAATGCTCTCTTGGGCTTCGAACCTCGTTCCTTCGAAATGTGAGCATGTACTCGTGGCAGAAAATTCGACACTACTTGGGGCGTAATAGAATGCTCTCTTTGGGCTTCGATCCTCCGTTCCTTCGAATGGGAGCATGTAATCGTGGCAGAAATTCGCACCTCTTGGGGCGTTAAAAATAGAATGCTCTCTTGGGGCTTCGATCATCGTTCCTTCGAATAGTGAGCATGGTTCGACTCGTGGCAAATTCGCACTCTTGGGGCGTAATTAAGAATGCTCTCTTGGGCTTCGATCCTCGTTCCTTCGAATGTGAGCATGTACTCGTGGCAAGATTCGCACCTCTTGGGGCGGTCTATTGATTAGAATTCTCTCTTCGGGGGCTTCGTTGTTTCGAATCTTGGGGCTATGGTAGCGTCAATCTGATCGCACTCGTAATTGATTAATCCTCGTTCCTTCGAATGCGAGCATGTACTCGTGGCAAATTCGCACTCTTGGGGCCTAATAGAATGCTCTCTTGGGCTTCGATCCTCGTTCCTTCGAATGTGAGCATGTACTCGTGGCAAATTCGCACTCTTGAGGCCTAATAGATTGCTCTCTTGGGCTTCGATCCTCGTTCCTTCGAATGTGAGCATGTACTCGTGGCAAATTCGCACTCTTGAGGCCTAATAGAATGCTCTCTTGGGCTTCGATCCTCGTTCCTTCGAATGGGAGCATGTACTCGTGGCAAATTCGCACTCTTGGGGCGTAATAGAATGCTCTCTTGGGCTTCGATCCTCGAATTCCTTCGAATGTGAGCATGTGTACTCGTGGCAAATTCGCACTCTTGGGGCGTAAATAGAATGCTCTCTTGGGCTTCGATCCTCGTTCCTTCGAATGAGGTGAGCATGTACTCGTGGCAAATTCGCACTCTTGGAGGCTTCGTAATAGAATGCAAATTCGATCCTCGTTCCTTCGACATGTGGCATGTACTCGAAGGACAAATTCGCACTCTTGGGGCGTAATAGAGAATGCTCTCTTGGGCTTCGATCCTACGTTCCTTCGAATGAAATGTGCATGTAACTCGTGGCAAAATTCGCACTCTTGGGGCGTCCTAAATAGAATGCTCTCTTGGGCTCTTCGATCCTCGTTCCTTCGAATGTGAGCATGTACTCGTGGCAAATTCGCACTATTTGGGGCCTAATAGAATGCTCTCTTGGGGCTACTGAATCGATCCTCGTTCCTTCGAATGTGAGCATGTACTCGTGGCAATTTCGCACTCTTGGGGCGTAAATAGAATGCTCTCTTGGGCTTCGATCCTCGTTCCTTCGAATGGGAGCATGTACTCCGTGGCAAAATTCGCACTCTCTTGGGGCGTAATAGAATATTTCTCTCTTGGGCTTCGATCCTCGTTCCTTCGAATTGTGAGCATGTACTCGTGGCGCTAATTCGCACTCTTGGGGCGTATTAATAGAATGCTCTCTTGGGGCTTCGATCCTCGTTTCCTTCGAATGTGAGCATTGTAATCGTGCGCAAAAATTCGCACTCTTGGGGCGTAATAGAATGCTCTCTTGGGCTTCGATCCTACGTTCGCTTCGAACTGGGTAAGCATGTACTTCGTGGCAAATTCGCACTCTTGGGGCGTAATAGAATGCTCTCTTGGGCTTCGATCCTCGTTCCTTCGAATGTGCAGCATGTACTCGTGGCCAAATTCGCAATCTTGGGGCGTAATAGAATGCTCTCTTCGAGCTTCGATCCTCGTTCCTTCGAAATGAGGAGCATGTACTCGTGGCAAAATTCGCACTCTTGGGGCGTAATAGAATGCTCTCTTGGGCTTCGATCCTCGTTCCTTCGAATGCTGAGCTTTACTCGTGGCAAATTCGCACTCTTGGGGCCTAAATAGAATGCTCTCTTGGGCTTCGATCCTCGTTCCTTCGAATTGAGCATGTACTCGTGGCAAATTCGCACTCTTGGGGCTAATAGAATGGGGCTTCGATCCTCGTCTCCTTCGGAAAAGCATGTATGGCACAATTCGCACTCTTGGGGCGTTTTAGAATGATCATTCTCACTTGGGCTTCGATCCTCCTTCCTTCGAATGTTGAGCCATGTACTCGTGGCAAATTCGCACTCTTGGGGCGTAATAGAGGCTACTCTTGAGGCTTGATCCTCGTTGTTCGAATGTGAGCATGTGTACTCGTGGCACACTATTCGCAACTCTTGGGGCGTAATTAGAATGCTCTCTTGGGCTTAACGATCCTCGTTCCTTCGAATGGGGAGCATGTCACTCGTGGCAAATTCGCACATCTTGGGGCGTATTAGAATGCTCTCTGGGCTTCGATCCTCGTTCCTTCGAATGGGGAGCATGTACTCGTGGCAAATTCGCACTCTTGGGGCGTAATAGAGAAATGCTCTCTTGGGCTTCGATCCTCGTTCCTTCGAATGGAGCATTACTCGTGGCAATTGAATTCACTCTTGGGGCCGTAATAGAATGCTCTCTTGGGCTTCGATCCTCGTTCCTTCGAATTGAGCATTACTCGTGGCCGGAATTCGCACTCTTGGGGCGTAATAGAATGCTCTCTTGGGCTTCTGATCCTCGTTTCCTTCGAAAATGGAGATAGAGCCCATGTACTCGTGGCAAATTCGCACTCCTTGGGGCGTAATGAATGAACTCTTCTTGGGGCTTCGATCCTACGACGTTCCTTCGATATGTGAGCATGTAACTCGTGGCAAATTCGCACTCTTGAGGGGCGTAATAAAACTGCGCTATCTCCTCGTTCCTTCGAAGGAGAGCACTGTACTCGTGGCCTTGCACTCTTGGGCATAATACAATCTCTTGGGCTTCGATCTCGTTCCTTCGAATACTGGGCATGTAAACTCGTGGCAATTCGCACTCTTGGGGCGTAATTAGAATGCTCTCTTGGGCTTCGATCCTCGTTCCTTCGAATTGGGAGCATGTAACTCGTGGCAAATTCGCACTCTTGGGGCGTAAATTGAATGCTCTCTACTGGGGGCACTTCGATCCTCGTTATCCTTCGAATGTGAGCATGTTACTCGTGGCAAGAATTCGCACTCTTGGGGCGTCTGAAATAGAATGCTCTCTTGGGCTTCGATCCTGGTTCCTTCGAATGTGAGCATGTACTCGTGGCAAATTCGCACTCTTGGGGCGTAATAGTAAATGCTCTCTTGGGCTTCGGATCCTCGTCCTTCGAATGGGAGCATGATACTCGTGGCAAATTCGCACTCTTTGGGGCTTAATAGAATGCTCTCTTGGGCTTCGATCCTCGTTCCTATCGAATGTGAGCATGGTACTCCGTGGCAAATTCGCACTCTTGGGGCGTAATATAGAATGCTCATCTCTTGGGCTTCGATCCTCGTTCCTTCGAATGTGAGCATGTACTCGTGTAGCAGAATTCGCACTCTTGGGGCGTAATAGAAATGCTCTCTTGGCTCTTCGATCCTCGTTCCTTCGAAATGGGAGCATCTTACTCGATTGGCAAATTCGCACTCTTGGGGCGTAATAGAATGCTCTCTTGGTCCCGTCGAGATCCTCGTTCCTTGAATGCTCGTGAGCATGGTTACTCGTGGCAAATTCGCACTCTTGGGGCGTGGGAATGCTCTCTAGGGTACTATCGATCCTCGTTCTTCGGATGGGAGCATGTACTCGTGGCAAATTTCGCACTCTTGGGGCGATATTTTGAGTAATAGAATGCTCTCTTGGGCTTCGATCCTCGTTCCTTCGAATGTGAGCATGTACTCGAGGCAAATTCGCACTCTTTGGGCGTAATAGAATGCTCTCTTGGGCTTCGATCCTCGTTCCTTCGAATGTGTGCGTGTACTCGTGGCAAATTCGCACTCTTGGGGCCTAATAGAATGCTCTCTTGGGCTTCGATCCTCGTTCCTTCGAATGTGAGCATGTACTCGTGGCAAATTCGCACTCTTGGGGCGTAATAGAATGCTCTCTTGGGCTTCGATCCTCGTTTCCTTCGAATGTGAGCATGTACTCGCCCCATATTCGCACTCTTGGGGCGTAATAGAATGCTCACTTGGGCTTCGATCCTCGTTCCCTCGAATGGGAGCATGTACTCGTGGCAAATTCGCACTCTTGGGCTATAATAGAATGCTCTCTTGGGCTTCGATCCTCGTTCCTTCGAATGGGAGCATGTACTCGTGGCAAATTCGCACTCTTGGGGGTAATAGAATGCTCTCTTGGGCTTCGATCCTCGTTCCTTCGAATGTGAGCATGTACTCGTGGCAAATTCGCACTCTTGGGGCGTAATAGAATGCTCTCTTGGGCTTCGATCCTCGTTCCTTCGAATGTGAGCATGTACTCGTGGCAAATTCGCACTCTTGGGGCGTAATAGAATGCTCTCTTGGGGCTTCGATCCTCGTTCCTTCGAATGTGAGCATGTACTCGTGGCAAATTCGCACTCTTGGGGCGTAATAGAATGCTCTCTTTGGGCTTCGATCCTCGTTCCTTCGAATGTGAGCATGTACTCGTGGCAAATTCGCACTCTTGGGGCGTAATAGAATGCTCTCTTGGCGTTCGATCCTCGTTCCTTCGAATGTGAGCATGTACTCGTGGCAAATTCGCACTCTTGGCGTGTATTAGAATGCACTCTTGAGGCTTCGATCCTCGTTCCTTCGAATGTGAGCATGTACTCGTGGCAAATTCGCACTCTTGGGCCGTAATAGAATGCTCTCTTGGGCTTCGATCCTCGTTCCTTCGAATGTGAGCATGTACTCGTGGCAAATTCGCACTCTTGGGGCGTAATAGAATGCTCTCTTGGGCTTCGATCCTCGTTCCTTCGAATGTGAGCATGTACTCGTGGCAAATTCGCACTCTTGGGGCGTAATAGAATGCTCTCTTGGGGCTTCGATCCTCCTTCCTTCGAATGCGAGCATGTATGCGTGGCAAATTCGCACTCTTGGGGCGTAATAGAATGCTCTCTTTGGGCTTCGATCCTCGTTCCTTCGAATGTGAGCATGTACTCGTGGCAAATTCGCACTCTTGGGGCGTAATAGAATGCTCTCTTGGCGTTCGATCCTCGTTCCTTCGAATGTGAGCATGTACTCGTGGCAAATTCGCACTCTTGGGGCGTAATAGAATGCTCTCTTGGGGCTTCGATCCTCGTTCCTTCGAATGTGAGCATGTACTCGTGGCAAATTCGCACTCTTGGGGCGTAATAGAATGCTCTCTTGGGCTTCGATCCTTGTTCCTTCGAATGTGAGCATGTACTCGTGGCAAATTCGCACTCTTGGGGCGTAATAGAATGCTCTCTTGGGCTTCGATCCTCGTTCCTTCGAATGTGAGCATGTACTCGTGGCAAATTCGCACTCTTGGGGCGTAATAGAATGCTCTCTTGGGCTTCGATCCTCGTTCCTTCGAATGTGTGAATGTACTTGTGGCAAATTCGCACTCTTGGGGCGTAATAGAATGCTCTCTTGGGCTTCGATCCTCGTTCCTTCGAATGTGAGCATGTACTCGTGGCAAATTCGCACTCTTGGGGCGTAATAGAATGCTCTCTTGGGCTTCGATCCTCGTTCCTTCGAATGTGAGCATGTACTCGTGGCAAATTCGCACTCTTGGGGCGTAATAGAATGCTCTCTTGGGCTTCGATCCTCGTTCCTTCGAATGTGAGCATGTACTCGTGGCAAATTCGCACTCTTGGGGCGTAATAGAATGCTCTCTTGGGCTTCGATCCTCGTTCCTTCGAATGTGAGCATGTACTCGTGGCAAATTCGCACTCTTGGGGCGTAATAGAATGCTCTCTTGGGCTTCGATCCTCGTTCCTTCGAATGTGAGCATGTACTCGTGGCAAATTCGCACTCTTGGGGCGTAATAGAATGCTCTCTTGGGCTTCGATCCTCGTTCCTTCGAATGTGAGCATGTACTCGTGGCAAATTCGCACTCTTGGGGCGTAATAGAATGCTCTCTTGGGCTTCGATCCTCGTTCCTTCGAATGTGAGCATGTACTCGTGGCAAATTCGCACTCTTGGGGCGTAATAGAATGCTCTCTTGGGCTTCGATCCTCGTTCCTTCGAATGTGAGCATGTACTCGTGGCAAATTCGCACTCTTGGGGCGTAATAGAATGCTCTCTTGGGCTTCGATCCTCGTTCCTTCGAATGTGAGCATGTACTCGTGGCAAATTCGCACTCTTGGGGCGTAATAGAATGCTCTCTTGGGCTTCGATCCTCGTTCCTTCGAATGTGAGCATGTACTCGTGGCAAATTCGCACTCTTGGGGCGTAATAGAATGCTCTCTTGGGCTTCGATCCTCGTTCCTTCGAATGTGAGCATGTACTCGTGGCAAATTCGCACTCTTGGGGCGTAATAGAATGCTCTCTTGGGCTTCGATCCTCGTTCCTTCGAATGTGAGCATGTACTCGTGGCAAATTCGCACTCTTGGGGCGTAATAGAATGCTCTCTTGGGCTTCGATCCTCGTTCCTTCGAATGTGAGCATGTACTCGTGGCAAATTCGCACTCTTGGGGCGTAATAGAATGCTCTCTTGGGCTTCGATCCTCGTTCCTTCGATTGTGAGCATGTACTCGTGGCAAATTCGCACTCTTGGGGCGTAATAGAATGCTCTCTTGGGCTTCGATCCTCGTTCCTTCGAATGTGAGCATGTACTCGTGGCAAATTCGCACTCTTGGGGCGTAATAGAATGCTCTCTTGGGCTTCGATCCTCGTTCCTTCGAATGTGAGCATGTACTCGTGGCAAATTCGCACTCTTGGGGCGTAATAGAATGCTCTCTTGGGCTTCGATCCTCGTTCCTTCGAATGTGAGCATGTACTCGTGGCAAATTCGCACTCTTAGGGCGTAAAAGAATGCTCTCTTGGGCTTCGATCCACGTTCCTTCGAATGTGAGCATGTACTCGTGGCAAATTCGCACTCTTGGGGCGTAATAGAATGCTCTCTTGGGCTTCGATCCTCGTTCTTCGAATGTGAGCATGTACTCGTGGCAAATTCGCACTCTGGGGGCGTAATAGAATGCTCTCTTGGGCTTCGATCCTCGTTCCTTCGAATGTGAGCATGTACTCGTGGCAAATTCGCACTCTTGGGGCGTAATAGAATGCTCTCTTGGGCTTCGATCCCTGTTCCTTCGAATGTGAGCATGTACTCGTGGCAAATTCGCACTCTTGGGGCGTAATAGAATGCTCTCTTGGGCTTCGATCCCCGTTCCTTCGAATGTGAGCATGTACTCGTGGCAAATTCGCACTCTGGGGGCGTAATAGAATGCTCTCTTTGGGCTTCGATCCTCGTTCCTTCGAATGTGAGCATGTACTCGTGGCAAATTCGCACTCTTGGGGCGTAATAGAATGCTCTCTTGGGCTTCGATCCTCGTTCCTTCGAATGTGAGCATGTACTCGTGGCAAATTCGCACTCTTGGGGCGTAATAGAATGCTCTCTTGGGCTTCGATCCTCGTTCCTTCGAATGTGAGCATGTACTCGTGGCAAATTCGCACTCTTGGGCGTAATAGAATGCTCTCTTGGGCTTCGATCCTCGTTCCTTCGAATGTGAGCATGTACTCGTGGCAAATTCGCACTCTTGGGGCGTAATAGAATGCTCTCTTGGGCTTCGATCCTCGTTCCTTCGAATGTGAGCATGTACTCGTGGCAAATTCGCACTCTTGGGGCGTAATAGAATGCTCTCTTGGGCTTCGATCCTCGTTCCTTCGAATGTGAGCATGTACTCGTGGCAAATTCGCACTCTTGGGGCGTAATAGAATGCTCTCTTGGGCTTCGATCCTCGTTCCTTCGAATGTGAGCATGTACTCGTGGCAAATTCGCACTCTTGGGGCGTAATAGAATGCTCTCTTGGGCTTCGATCCTCGTTCCTTCGAATGTGAGCATGTACTCGTGGCAAATTCGCACTCTTGGGGCGAAATAGAATGCTCTCTTGGGCTTCGATCCTCGTTCCTTCGAATGTGAGCATGTACTCGTGGCAAATTCGCACTCTTGGGGCGTAATGAATGCTCTCTTGGGCTTCGATCCTCGTTCCTTCGAATGTGAGCATGTACTCGTGGCAAATTCGCACTCTTGGGGCGTAATAGAATGCTCTCTTGGGCTTCGATCCTCGTTCCTTCGAATGTGAGCATGTACTCGTGGCAAATTCGCACTCTTGGGGCGTAATAGAATGCTCTCTTTGGGCTTCGATCCTCGTTCCTTCAAATGTGAGCATGTACTCGTGGCAAATTCGCACTCTTGGGGCGTAATAGAATGCTCTCTTGGCGTTCGATCCTCGTTCCTTCGAATGTGAGCATGTACTCGTGGCAAATTCGCACTCTTGGGGCGTAATAGAATGCTCTCTTGGGCTTCGATCCTCGTTCCTTCGAATGTGAGCATGTACTCGTGGCAAATTCGCACTCTTGGGGCGTAATAATAGAATGCTCTCTTGGGCTTCGATCCTCGTTCCTTCGAATGTGAGCATGTACTCGTGGCAAATTCGCACTCTTGGGGCTTAATAGGCGTAATAGAATGCTCTCTTGGGCTTCGATCCTCGTTCCTTCGAATGTGAGCATGTACTCGTGGCAAATTCGCACTCTTGGGGCGTAATAGAATGCTCTCTTGGGGCTTTGATCCTCGTTCCTTCAAATGTGAGCATGTACTCGTGGCAAATTCGCACTCTTGGGGCGTAATAGAATGCTCTCTTGGGCTTCGATCCTCGTTCCTTCGAATGTGAGCATGTACTCGTGGCAAATTCGCACTCTTGGGGCGTAATAGAATGCTCTCTTGGGCTTCGATCCTCGTTCCTTCGAATGTGAGCATGTACTCGTGGCAAATTCGCACTCTTGGGGCGTAATAGAATGCTCTCTTGGGCTTCGATCCTCGTTCCTTCGAATGTGAGCATGTACTCGTGGCAAATTCGCACTCTTGGGGCGTAATAGAATGCTCTCTTGGGCTTCGATCCTCGTTCCTTCGAATGTGAGCATGTACTCGTGGCAAATTCGCACTCTTGGGGCGTAATAGAATGCTCTCTTGGGCTTCGATCCTCGTTCCTTCGAATGTGAGCATGTACTCGTGGCAAATTCGCACTCTTGGGGCGTAATAGAATGCTCTCTTGGGCTTCGATCCTCGTTCCTTCGAATGTGAGCATGTACTCGTGGCAAATTCGCACTCTTGGGGCGTAATAGAATGCTCTCTTGGGCTTCGATCCTCGTTCCTTCGAATGTGAGCATGTACTCGTGGCAAATTCGCACTCTTGGGGCGTAATAGAATGCTCTCTTGGGCTTCGATCCTCGTTCCTTCGAATGTGAGCATGTACTCGTGGCAAATTCGCACTCTTGGGGCATAATAGAATACTCTCTTGGGCTTCGATCCCCGTTCCTTCGAATGTGAGCATGTACTCGTGGCAAATTCGCACTCTTGGGGCGTAATAGAATGCTCTCTTGGGCTTCGATCCTCGTTCCTTCGAATGTGAGCATGTACTCGTGGCAAATTCGCACTCTTGGGGCGTAATAGAATGCTCTCTTTGGGCTTCGATCCTCGTTCCTTCAAATGTGAGCATGTACTCGTGGCAAATTCGCACTCTTGGGGCGTAATAGAATGCTCTCTTGGCGTTCGATCCTCGTTCCTTCGAATGTGAGCATGTACTCGTGGCAAATTCGCACTCTTGGGGCGTAATAGAATGCTCTCTTGGGCTTCGATCCTCGTTCCTTCGAATGTGAGCATGTACTCTCGTGGCAAATTCGCACTCTTGGGGCGTAATAGAATGCTCTCTTGGGCTTCGATCCTCGTTCCTTCGAATGTGAGCATGTACTCGTGGCAAATTCGCACTCTTGGGGCGTAATAGAATGCTCTCTTGGGGCTTCGATCCTCGTTCCTTCGAATGTGAGCATGTACTCGTGGCAAATTCGCACTCTCGGGGCGTAATAGAATGCTCTCTTGGGCTTCGATCCTCGTTCCTTCGAATGTGAGCATGTACTCGTGGCAAATTCGCACTCTTGGGGCGTAATAGAATGCTCTCTTGGGCTTCGATCCTCGTTCCTTCGAATGTGAGCATGTACTCGTGGCAAATTCGCACTCTTGGGGCGTAATAGAATGAATGCTCTCTTGGGCTTCGATCCTCGTTCCTTCGAATGAGAGCATGAACTCGTGGCAAATTCGCACTCTTGGGGCGTAATAGAATGCTCTCTTGGGCTTCGATCCTCGTTCCTTCGAAGGTGAGCATGTACTCGTGGCAAATTCGCACTCTTGGGGCGTAATAGAATGCTCTCTTGGGCTTCGATCCTCGTTCCTTCGAAGGTGAGCATGTACTCGTGGCAAATTCGCACTCTTGGGGCGTAATAGAATGCTCTCTTGGGCTTCGATCCTCGTTCCCTTCGAAGGTGAGCATGTACTCGTGGCAAATTCGCACTCTTGGGGCGTAATAGAATGCTCTCTTGGGCTTCGATCCTCGTTCCTTCGAAGGAACGAATGTACTCGTGGCAAATTCGCACTCTTGGGGCGTAATAGAATGCTCTCCTGGGGCTTCGATCCTCGTTCCGTCGAATCTGGGCATGTACTCGTGGCAAATTCGCACTCTTGGGGCGTAATAGAATGCTCTCTTGGGCTTCGATCCTCGTTCCTTCGAATGTGAGCATGTACTCGTGGCAAATTCGCACTCTTGGGGCGTAATAGAATGCTCTCTTGGGCTTCGATCCTCGTTCCTTCGAATGTGAGCATGTACTCGTGGCAAATTCGCACTCTTGGGGCGTAATAGAATGCTCTCTTGGGGCTTCGATCCTCGTTCCTTCGAATGTGAGCATGTACTCGTGGCAAATTCGCACTCTTGGGGAGTAATTTTAGAATGCTCTCTTGGGCTTCGATCCTCGTTCCTTCGAATGTGAGCATGTACTCGTGGCAAATTCGCACTCTTGGGGCGTAATAGAATGCTCTCTTGGGCTTCGATCCTCGATCCTCGTTCCTTCGAATGTGAGCATGTACTCGTGGCAAATTCGCACTCTTGGGGCGTAATAGAATGCTCTCTTGGGCTTCGATCCTCGTTCCTTCGAATGTGAGCATGTACTCGTGGCAAATTCGCACTCTTGGGGCGTAATAGAATGCTCTCTTGGGCTTCGATCCTCGTTCCTTCGAATGTGAGCATGTACTCGTGGCAAATTCGCACTCTTGGGGCGTAATAGAATGCTCTCTTGGGCTTCGATCCTCGTTCCTTCGAATGTGAGCATGTACTCGTGGCAAATTCGCACTCTTGGGGCGTAATAGAATGCTCTCTTGGGGCTTCGATCCTCGTTCCTTCGAATGTGAGCATGTACTCGTGGCAAATTCGCACTCTTGGGGCGTAATAGAATGCTCTCTTGGGCTTCGATCCTCGTTCCTTCGAATGTGAGCATGTACTCGTGGCAAATTCGCACTCTTGGGGCGTAATAGAATGCTCTCTTGGGCTTCGATCCTCGTTCCTTCGAATGTGAGCATGTACTCGTGGCAAATTCGCACTCTTGGGGCGTAATAGAATGCTCTCTTGGGGGCTTCGATCCTCGTTCCTTCGAATGTGAGCATGTACTCGTGGCAAATTCGCACTCTTGGGGCGTAATAGAATGCTCTCTTGGGCTTCGATCCTCGTTCCTTCGAATGTGAGCATGTACTCGTGGCAAATTCGCACTCTTGGGGCGTAATAGAATGCTCTCTTGGGCTTCGATCCTCGTTCCTTCGAATGTGAGCATGTACTCGTGGCAAATTCGCACTCTTGGGGCGTAATAGAATGCTCTCTCTTTGACTTCTTCGATCCTCGTTCCTTCGAATGTGAGCATGTACTCGTGGCAAATTCGCACTCTTGGGGCGTAATAGAATGCTCTCTTGGGCTTCGATCCTCGTTCCTTCGAATGTGAGCATGTACTCGTGGCAAATTCGCACTCTTGGGGCGTAATAGAATAGTCTCTTGGGGCTTCGATCCTCGTTTTCGAATCTGAGCATGTACTCGTGGCTAATTCGCACTCTTGGTGCGTAATAGAATGCTCTCTTGGGGCTTCGATCCTCGTTCCTTCGAATGTGAGCATGTACTCGTGGCAAATTCGCACTCTTGGGGCGTAATAGAATGCTCTCTTGGGCTTCGATCCTCGTTCCTTCGAATGTGAGCATGTACTCGTGGCAAATTCGCACTCTTGGGGCGTAATAGTAATAGAATGCTCTCTTGGTCTTCGATCCTCGTTCCTTCGAATGTGAGCATGTTCTCGTGGCGAATTCGCACTCTTGGGGCGTAATAGAATGCTCTCTTGAGTCTTCGATCCTCGTTCCTTCGAATGTGAGCATGTACTCGTGGCGAATTCGCACTCTTGGGGCGTAATAGAATGCTCTCTTGGGGCTTCGATCCTCGTTCCTTCGAATGTGAGCATGTACTCGTGGCGAATTCGCACTCTTGGGGCGTAATAGAATGCTCTCTTGGGGGGCTTTGATCTTCGTTCCTTCGAATGTGAGCATGTACTCGTGGCAAATTCGCACTCTTGGGGCGTAATAGAATGCTCTCTTGGGCTTCGATCCTCGTTCCTTCGAATGTGAGCATGTACTCGTGGCAAATTCGCACTCTTGGGGCGTAATAATAGAATGCTCTCTTGGGCTTCGATCCTCGTTCCTTCGAATGTGAGCATGTACTCGTGGCAAATTCGCACTCTTGGGGCGTAATAGAATGCTCTCTTGGGCTTCGATCCTCGTTCCTTCGAATGTGAGCATGTACTCGTGGCAAATTCGCACTCTTGGGGCGTAATAGAATGCTCTCTTGGGCTTCGATCCTCGATCCTCGTTCCTTCGAATGTGTTCATGTACTCGTGGCAAATTCGCACTCTTGGGGCGTAATGGAATGCTCTCTTGGGGCTTCGATCCTCGTTCCTTCGAATGTGTTCATGTACTCGTGGCAAATTCGCACTCTTGGGGCGTAATAGAATGCTCTCTTGGGCTTCGATCCTCGTTCCTTCGAATGTGAGCATGTACTCGTGGCAAATTCGCACTCTTGGGGCGTAATAGAATGCTCTCTTGGGCTTCGATCCTCGTTCCTTCGAATGTGAGCATGTACTCGTGGCAAATTCGCACTCTTGGGGCGTAATAGAATGCTCTCTTGGGCTTCGATCCTCGTTCCTTCGAATGTGAGCATGTACTCGTGGCAAATTCGCATTTTTGGGGCGGCGTAATAGAATGCTCTCATGGGCTTCGATCCTCGTTCCTTCGAATGTGTGCATGTACTCGTGGCAAATTCGCACTCTTGGGGCGTAATAGAATGCTCTCTTGGGCTTCGATCCTCGTTCCTTCGAATGTGAGCATGTACTCGTGGCAAATGCGCACTCTTGGGGCGTAATAGAATGCTCTCTCGGGCTTCGATCCTCGTTCCTTCGAATGTGAGCTTGTACTCGTGGCAAATTCGCACTCTTGGGGCGTAATAGAATGCTCTCTTGGGCTTCGATCCTCGTTACTTCGAATCGAATGTGAGCATGTACTCGTGGCAAATTCGCACTCTTGGGGCGTAATAGAATGCTCTCTTGGGCTTCGATCGACGTTCCTTCGAATGTGAGCATGTACTCGTGGCAAATTCGCACTCTTGGGGCGTAATAGAATGCTCTCTTGGGCTTCGATCCTCGTTCCTTCGAATGTGAGCATGTACTCGTGGCAAATTCGCACTCTTGGGGCGTAATAGAATGCTCTCTTGGGCTTCGATCCTCGTTCCTTCGAATGTGAGCATGTACTCGTGGCAAATTCGCACTCTTGGGGCGTAATAGAATGCTCTCTTGGGCTTCGATCCTCGTTCCTTCGAATGTGAGCATGTACTCGTGGCAAATTCGCACTCTTGGGGCGTAATAGAATGCTCTCTTGGGCTTCGATCCTCGTTCCTTCGAATGTGAGCATGTACTCGTGGGCAAATTCGCACTCTTGGGGCGTAATAGAATGCTCTCTTGGGCTTCGATCCTCGTTCTTCTTCGAATGTGAGCATGTACTCGTGGCAAATTCGCACTCTTGGGGCGTAATAGAATGCTCTCTTGGGCTTCGATCCTCGTTCCTTCGAATGTGAGCATGTACTCGTGGCAAATTCGCACTCTTGGGGCGTAATAGAATGCTCTCTTGGGCTTCGATCCTCGTTCCTTCGAATGTGAGCATGTACTCGTGGCAAATTCGCACTCTTGGGCCGTAATTGAATGCTCTCTTGGGCTTCGATCCTCGTTCCTTCGAATGTGAGCATGTACTCGTGGCCAATTCGCACTCTTGGGGCGCAATAGAATGCTCTCTTGGGCTTCGATCCTCGTTCCTTCGAATGTGAGCATGTACTCGTGGCAAATTCGCACTCTTGGGGCGTAATAGAATGCTCTCTTGGGGCTTCGATCCTCGTTCCTTCGAATGTGAGCATGTACTCGTGGCAAATTCGCACTCTTGGGGCGTAATAGAATGATCTCTTGGGCTTCGATCCTCGTTCCTTCGAATGTGAGCATGTACTCGTGGCAAATTCGCACTCTTGGGGCGTAATAGAATGCTCTCTTGGGGCTTCGATCCTCGTTCCTTCGAATGTGAGCATGTACTCGTGGCAAATTCGCACTCTTGGGGCGTAATAGAATGCTCTCTTGGGCTTCGATCCTCGTTCCTTCGAATGTGAGCATGTACTCGTGGCAAATTCGCACTCTTGGGGCGTAATAGAATGCTCTCTTGGGGCTTCGATCCTCGTTCCTTCGAATGTGAGCATGTACTCGTGGCAAATTCGCACTCTTGGGGCGTAATAGAATGCTCTCTGGGGGCTTCGATCCTCGTTCCTTCGAATGTGAGCATGTACTCGTGGCAAATTCGCACTCTTGGGGCGTAATAGAATGCTCTCTTGGGCTTCGATCCTCGTTCCTTCGAATGTGAGCATGTACTCGTGGCAAATTCGCACTCTTGGGGCGTAATAGAATGCTCTCTTGGGGCTTCGATCCTCGTTCCTTCGAATGTGAGCATGTACTCGTGGCAAATTCGCACTCTTGGGGCGTAATAGAATGCTCTCTTGGGCTTCGATCCTCGTTCCTTCGAATGTGAGCATGTACTCGTGGCAAATTCGCACTCTTGGGGCGTAATAGAATGCTCTCTTGGGCTTCGATCCTCGTTCCTTCGAATGTGAGCATGTACTCGTGGCAAATTCGCACTCTTGGGGCGTAATAGAATGCTCTCTTTGGGGCTTCGATGCTCTTGGGCTTCGATCCTCGTTCCTTCGAATGTGAGCATGTACTCGTGGCAAATTCGCACTCTTTGGGGCGTAATAGAATGCTCTCTTGGGCTTCGATCCTCGTTCCTTCGAATGTGAGCATGTACTCGTGGCAAATCGCACTCTTGGGGGCGTAATAGAATGCTCTCTTGGGCTTCGATCCTCGTTCCTTCGAATGTGAGCATGTACTCGTGGCAAATTCGCACTCTTGGGGCGTAATAGAATGCTCTCTTGGGGGCTTCGATCCTCGTTCCTTCGAATGTGAGCATGTACTCGTGGCAAATTCGCACTCTTGGGGCGTAATAGAATGCTCTCTTGGGCTTCGATCCTCGTTCGTTCCTTCGAATGTGAGCATGTACTACTCGTGGCAAATTCGCACTCTTGGGGCGTAATAGAATGCTCTCTTGGGGGCTTCGATCCTCGTTCCTTCGAATGTGAGCATGTACTCGTGGCAAATTCGCACTCTGGGGGCGTATTAGAATGCTCTCTTGGGCTTCGATCCTCGTTCCTTCGAATGTGAGCATGTACTCGGGGCAAATTCGCACTCTTGGGGCGTAATAGAATGCTCTCTTGGGCTTCGATCCTCGTTCCTTCGAATGTGAGCATGTACTCGTGGCAAATTCGCACTCTTGGGGCGTAATAGAATGCTCTCTTGGGCTTCGATCCTCGTTCCTTCGAATGTGAGCATGTGAGCATGTACTCGTGGCAAATTCGCACTCTTGGGGCGTAATAGAATGCTCTCTTGGGGGCTTCGATCCTCGTTCCTTCGAATGTGAGCATGTACTCGTGGCAAATTCGCACTCTTGGGGGCGTAATAGAATGCTCTCTTTGACTTCTTCGATCCTCGTTCCTTCGAATGTTAGCATGTACTCGTGGCAAATTCGCACTCTTGGGGCGTAATAGAATGCTCTCTTGGGCTTCGATCCTCGTTCCTTCGAATGTGAGCATGTACTCGTGGCAAATTCGCACTCTTGGGGCGTAATAGAATGCTCTCTTGGGCTTCGATCCTCGTTCCTTCGAATGTGAGCATGTACTCGTGGCAAATTCGCACTCTTGGGGCGTAATAGAATGCTCTCTTGGGCTTCGATCCTCGTTCCTTCGAATGTGAGCAGCATGTACTCGTGGCAAATTCGCACTCTTGGGGCGTAATAGAATGCTCTCTTGGGGCTTCGATCCTCGTTCCTTCGAATGGGAGCATGTACGCATGTACTCGTGGCAAATTCGCACTCTTGGGGCGTAATAGAATGCTCTCTTGGGCTTCGATCCTCGTTCCTTCGAATGTGAGCATGTACTCGTGGCAAAATTCGCACTCTTGGGGCGTAATAGAATGCTCTCTTGGGCTTCGATCCTCGTTCCTTCGAATGTGAGCATGTACTCGTGGCAAATTCGCACTCTTGGGGCGTAATAGAATGCTCTCTTGGGGCTTCGATCCTCGTTCCTTCGAATGTGAGCATGTATCGTGGTAAATTCGCACTCTTGGGGGCGTAATAGAATGCTCTCTTGGGGCTTCGATCCTCGTTCCTTCGAATGTGAGCATGTACTCGTGGCAAATTCGCACTCTTGGGGCGTTATAGAATGCTCTCTTGGGCTTCGATCCTCCTTCGGCTTCGATCCTCGTTCCTTCGAATGTGAGCATGTACTCGTGGCAAATTCGCACTCTTGGGGCGTAATAGAATGCTCTCTTGGGCTTCGATCCTCGTTCCTTCGAATGTGAGCATGTACTCGTGGCAAATTCGCACTCTTGGGGCGTAATAGAATGCTCTCTTGGGCTTCGATCCTCGTTCCTTCGAATGTGAGCATGTACTCGTGGCAAATTCGCACTCTTGGGGCGTAATAGAATGCTCTCTTTGGGCTTCGATCCTCGTTCCTTCAAATGTGAGCATGTACTCGTGGCAAATTCGCACTCTTGGGGCGTAATAGAATGCTCTCTTGGCGTTCGATCCTCGTTCCTTCGAATGTGAGCATGTACTCGTGGCAAATTCGCACTCTTGGGGCGTAATAGAATGCTCTCTTGGGCTTCGATCCTCGTTCCTTCGAATGTGAGCATGTACTCGTGGCAAATTCGCACTCTTGGGGCGTAATAGAATGCTTCCTTGGGCTTCTTCTTCGATCCTCGTTCCTTCGAATGTGAGCATGTACTCGTGGCAAATTCGCACTCTGGGGGGCGTAATAGAATGCTCTCTCTTGGGCTTCGATCCTCGTTCCTTCGAATGTGAGCATGTACTCGTGGCAAATTCGCACTCTTGGGGCGTAATAGAATGCTCTCTTGGGGCTTCGATCCTCGTTCCTTCGAATGTGAGCATGTACTCGTGGCAAATTCGCACTCTTGGGGTGTAATAGAATGCTCTCTTGGGGCTTCGATCCTCGTTCCTTCGAATGTGAGCATGTACTCGTGGCAAATTCGCACTCTTGGGGCGTAATAGAATGCTCTCTTGGTCTTCGATCCTCGTTCCTTCGAATGTGAGCATGTACTCGTGGCTAATTCGCACTCTTGGGGCGTAATAGAATGCTCTCTTGGGTTTCGATCCTCATTCCTTCGAATGTGAGCATGTACTCGTGGTAAATTCGCACTCTTGGGGCGTAATAGAATGCTCTTTGGGGCTTCGATCCTCGTTCCTTCGAATCTGAGCATGTACTCGTGGCAAATTCGCACTCTTGGGGCGTAATAGAATGCTCTCTTGGGCTTCGATCCTCGTTCCTTCGAATGTGAGCATGTACTCGTGGCAAATTCGCACTCTTGGGGGGTAATAGAATGCTCTCTTGGGCTTCGATCCTCGTTCCTTCGAATGTGAGCATGTACTCGTGGCAAATTCGCACTCTTGGGGCGTAATAGAATGCTCTCTTGGGCTTCGATCCTCGTTCCTTCGAATGTGAGCATGTACTCGTGGCAAATTCGCACTCTTGGGGCGTAATAGAATGCTCTCTTGGGCTTCGATCCTCGTTCCTTCGAATGTGAGCATGTACTCGTGGCAAATTCGCACTCTTGGGGCGTAATAGAATGCTCTCTTGGGCTTCTATCCTCGTTCCTTCCTTCGAATGTGAGCATGTACTCGTGGCAAATTCGCACTCTTGGGGCGTAATAGAATGCTCTCTTTGACTTCTTCGATCCTCGTTCCTTCGAATGTGAGCATGTACTCGTGGCAAATTCGCACTCTTGGGGCGTAATAGAATGCTCTCTTGGGCTTCGATCCTCGTTCCTTCGAATGTGAGCATGTACTCGTGGCAAATTCGCACTCTTGGGGGCGTAATAGAATGTGGCAAATTCGCACTCTTGGGGCGTAATAGAATGCTCTCTTGGGCTTAATAGAATGCTCTCTTGGGCTTCGATCGTTCCTTCGAATGTGAGCATGTACTCGTGGCAAATTCGCACTCTTGGGGCGTAATAGAATGCTCTCTTGGGGCTTCGATCCTCGTTCCTTCGAATGTGAGCATGTACTCGTGGCAAATTCGCACTCTTGGGGCGTAATAGAATGCTCTCTTGGGCTTCGATCCTCGTTCCTTCGAATGTGAGCATGTACTCGTGGCAAATTCGCACTCTTGGGGCGTAATAGAATGCTCTCTTGGGCTTCGATCCTCGTTCCTTCGAATGTGAGCATGTACTCGTGGCAAATTCGCACTCTTGGGGCGTAATAGAATGCTCTCTTGGGCTTCGATCCTCGTTCCTTCGAATGTGAGCATGTACTCGTGGCAAATTCGCACTCTTGGGGCGTAATAGAATGCTCTCTTGGGCTTCGCTTCGATCTCTCGTTCCTTCGAATGTGAGCATGTACTCGTGGCAAATTCGCACTCTTGGGGCGCAATAGAATGCTCTCTTGGGCTTCGATCCTCGTTCCTTCGAATGTGAGCATGTACTCGTGGCAAATTCGCACTCTTGGGGCGTAATAGAATGCTCTCTTGGGCTTCGATCCTCGTTCCTTCGAATGTGAGCATGTACTCGTGGCAAATTCGCACTCTTGGGCCGTAATAGAATGCTCTCTTGGGCTTCGATCCTCGTTCCTTCGAATGTGAGCATGTACTCGTGGCAAATTCGCACTCTTGGGGCGTAATAGAATGCTCTCATGGGGTCAATCCTCGTTCGTTCGAATGTGAGCATGTACTACTCGTGGCAAATTCGCACTCTTGGGGCGTAATAGAATGCTCTCTTGGGCTTCGATCCTCGTTCCTTCGAATGTGAGCATGTACTCGTGGCAAATTCGCACTCTTGGGGCGTAATAGAATGCTCTCCTGGGGCTTCGATCCTCGTTCCGTCGAATCTGGGCATGTACTCGTGGCAAATTCGCACTCTTGGGGCGTAATAGAATGCTCTCTTGGGCTTCGATCCTCGTTCCTTCGAATGTGAGCATGTACTCGTGGCAAATTCGCACTCTTGGGGCGTAATAGAATGCTCTCTTGGGCTTCGATCCTCGTTCCTTCGATGGTGAGCATGTACTCGTGGCAAATTCGCACTCTTGGGGTGTAATAGAATGCTCTCTTGGGCTTCGATCCTCGTTCCTTCGAATGTGAGCATGTACTCGTGGCAAATTCGCACTCTTGGGGCGTAATAGAATGCTCTCTTGGGCTTCGATCCTCGTTCCTTCGAATGTGAGCATGTACTCGTGGCAAATTCGCACTCTTGGGGCGTAATAGAATGCTCTCTTGGGCTTCGATCCTCGTTCCTTCGAATGTGAGCATGAATGTGAGCATGTACTCGTGGCAAATTCGCACTCTTGGGGCGTAATAGAATGCTCTCTTGCTCTCTTGGGCTTCGATCCCCGTTCCTTCGAATGTGAGCATGTACTCGTGGCAAATTCGCACTCTTGGGGCGTAATAGAATGCTCTCTTGGGCTTCTTGGGCTTCGATCCTCGTTCCTTCGAATGTGAGCATGTACTCGTGGCAAATTCGCACTCTTGGGGCGTAATAGAATGCTCTCTTGGGGCTTCGATCCTCCTTCCTTCGAATGTGAGCATGTACTCGTGGCAAATTCGCACTCTTGGGGCGTAATATAGTGCTCTCTTGGGGCTTCGCTTCGATCCTCGATCCTTCGAATGGGAGCATGTACTCGTGGCAAATTCGCACTCTTGGGGCGTAATAGAAGAATGCTCTCTTGGGGCTTCGATCCTCGTTCCTTCGAATGTGAGCATGTGAGCATGTACTCGTGGCAAATTCGCACTCTTGGGGCGTAATAATAGAATGCTCTCTTGGGCTTCGATCCTCGTTCCTTCGAAGGTGAGCATGTACTCGTGGCAAATTCGCACTCTTGGGGCGTAACAGAATGCTCTCTTGGGCTTCGATCTCGTTCCTCGTTCCTTCGAATGTGGAGCATGTGAGCATGTACTCGTGGCAAATTCGCACTCTTGGGGCGTAATAGAATGCTCTCTTGGGCTTCGATCCTCGTTCCTTCGAATGTGAGCATGTACTCGTGGCAAATTCGCACTCTTGGGGCGTAATAGAATGCTCTCTTGGGGCTTCGATCCTCGTTCCTTCGAATGTGTGCATGTACTCGTGGCAAATTCGCACTCTTGGGGCGTAATAGAATGCTCTCTTGGGCTTCGATCCTCGTTCCTTCGAATGTGAGCATGTACTCGTGGCAAATTCGCACTCTTGGGGCGTAATAGAATGCTCTCTTGGGCTTCGATCCTCGTTCCTTCGAATGTGAGCATGTACTCGTGGCAAATTCGCACTCTTGGGGCGTAATAGAATGCTCTCTTGGGCTTCGATCCTCGTTCCTTCGAATGTGAGCATGTACTCGTGGCAAATTCGCACTCTTGGGGCGTAATAGAATGCTCTCTTGGGCTTCGATCCTCGTTCCTTCGAATGTGAGCATGTACTCGTGGCAAATTCGCACTCTTGGGGCGTAATAGAATGCTCTCTTGGGCTTCGATTTCGATCCTCGTTCCTTCGAATGTGAGCATGTACTCGTGGCAAATTCGCACTCTTGGGGCGTAATAGAATGCTCTCTTGGGCTTCGATCCTCTCGTTCCTTCGAATGTGAGCATGTACTCGTGGCTAATTCGCACTCTTGGGGCGTAATAGAATGCTCTCTTGGGCTTCGATCCTCGTTTCCTTCGAATGTGAGCATGTACTCGTGGCAAATTCGCACTCTTGGGGCGTAATAGAATGCTCTCTTGGGCTTCGATCCTCGTTCCTTCGAATCTGAGCATGTACTCGTGGCAAATTCGCACTCTTGGGGCGTAATAGAATGCTCTCTTGGGCTTCTTCTTCGATCCTCGTTCCTTCGAATGTGAGCATGTACTCGTGGCAAATTCGCACTCTTGGGGCGTAATAGAATGCTCTCTTGGGCTTCGATCCTCGTTCCTTCGAATGTGAGCATGTACTCGTGGCAAATTCGCACTCTTGGGGCGTAATAGAATGCTCTCTTGGGGCTTCGATCCTCGTTCCTTCCAATGTGAGCATGTACTCGTGGCAAATTCGCACTCTTGGGGCGTAATAGAATGCTCTCTTGGGCTTCGATCCTCGTTCCTTCGAATGTGAGCATGTACTCGTGGCAAATTCGCACTCTTGGGGCGTAATAGAATGCTCTCTTGTTCTTCGATCCTCGTTCCTTCGAATGTGAGCATTTCTCGTGGCAAATTCGCACTCTTGGGGCGTAATAGAATGCTCTCTTGGGCTTCGATCCTCGTTCCTTCGAATGTGAGCATGTACTCGTGGCAAATTCGCACTCTTGGGGGCGTAATAGAATGCTCTCTTGGGCTTCTTCGATCTCGTTCGTTCCTTCGAATGTGAGCATGTACTCGTGGCAAATTCGCACTCTTGGGGCGTAATAGAATGCTCTCTTGGGCTTCGATCCTCGTTCCTTCGAATGTGAGCATGTACTCGTGGCAAATTCGCACTCTTGGGGCGTAATAGAATGCTCTCTTGGGGCTTCGATCCTCGTTCCTTCGAATGTGAGCATGTACTCGTGGCAAATTCGCACTCTTGGGGCGTAATAGAATGCTCTCTTGGGGCTTCGATCCTCGTTCCTTCGAATGTGAGCATGTACTCGTGGCAAATTCGCACTCTTGGGCGTAATAGAATGCTCTCTTGGGCTTCGATCCTCGTTCCTTCGAATGTGAGCATGTACTCGTGGCAAATTCGCACTCTTGGGGCGTAATAGAATGCTCTCTTGGGCTTCGATCCTCGTTCCTTCGAATGTGAGCATGTACTCGTGGCAAATTCGCACTCTTGGGGGGCCGTAATAGAATGCTCTCTTGGGCTTCGATCCTCGTTCCTTCGAACGTGAGCATGTACTCGTGGCAAATTCGCACTCTTGGGGCGTAATAGAATGCTCTCTTGGGCTTCTATCCTCGTTCCTTCGAATGTGAGCATGTACTCGTGGCAAATTCGCACTCTTGGGGCCTAATAGAATGCTCTCTTGGGGCTTCGATCCTCGTTCCTTCGAATGTGAGCATGTACTCGTGGCAAATTCGCACTCTTGGGGCGTAATAGAATGCTCTCTTGGGGCTTCGATCCTCGTTCCTTCGAATGTGAGCATGTACTCGTGGTAAATTCGCACTCTTGGGGCGTAATAGAATGCTCTCTTGGGGCTTCGATCCTCGTTCCTTCGAATCTGAGCATGTACTCGTGGCAAATTCGCACTCTTGGGGCGTAATAGAATGCTCTCTTGGGCTTCGATCCTCGTTCCTTCGAATGTGAGCATGTACTCGTGGCAAATTCGCACTCTTGGGGCGTAATAGAATGATCTCTTGGGGCTTCGATCCTCGTTCCTTCGAATGTCTGAGCATGTACTCGTGGCAAATTCGCACTCTTGGGGCATAATAGAATGCTCTCTTGGGCTTCGATCCTCGTTCCTTCGAAGGTGAGCATGTACTCGTGGCAAATTCGCACTCTTGGGGCGTAATAGAATGCTCTCTTGGGCTTCGATCCTCGTTCCTTCGAAAGAACGAATGTACTCGTGGCAAATTCGCACTCTTGGGGCGTAATAGAATGCTCTCCTGGGGCTTCGATCCTCGTTCCTTCGAATGTGAGCATGTACTCGTGGTGAATTCGCACTCTTGGGGCGTAATAGAATGCTCTCTTGGGCTTCGATCCTCGTTCCTTCGAATGTGAGCATGTACTCGTGGCAAATTCGCACTCTTGGGGCGTAATAGAATGCTCTCTTGGGCTTCGATCCTCGTTCCTTCTAATGTGAGCATGAACTCGTGGCAAAAAATCCTCGTTCGAATGGAGCATGTACTCGTGGCAAATTCGCACTCTTGGGGCGTAATAGAATGCTCTCTTGGGCTTCGATCCTCGTTCCTTCGAATGTGAGCATGTACTCGTGGCAAATTCGCACTCTTGGGGCGTAATAGAATGCTCTCTTGGGCTTCTATCCTCGTTCCTTCGAATGTGAGCATGTACTCGTGGCAAATTCGCACTCTTGGGGCCTAATAGAATGCTCTCTTGGGGCTTCGATCCTCGTTCCTTCGAATGTGAGCATGTACTCGTGGCAAATTCGCACTCTTGGGGCGTAATAGAATGCTCTCTTGGGCTTCGATCCTCGTTCCTTCGAACGTGAGCATGTACTCGTGGCAAATTCGCACTCTTGGGGCGTAATAGAATGCTCTCTTGGGCTTCTTCTTCGATCCTCGTTCCTTCGAATGTGAGCATGTACTCGTGGCAAATTCGCACTCTTGGGGGCGTAATAGAATGCTCTCTTGGGCTTCGATCCTCGTTCCTTTCGAATGTGAGCATGCACTCGTAGCAAATTCGCACTCTTGGTGCGTAATAGAATGCTCTCTTGAGCTTCCATCCTCGTTCCTTCGAATGTGAGCATGTACTCGTGGCAAATTCGCACTCTTGGGGCGTATTAGAATGCTCTCTTGGTCTTCGATCCTCGTTCCTTCGAATGTGAGCATGTACTCGTAGCAAATTCGCACTCTTGGGGGCGTAATAGAATGCTCTCTTGGGCTTCGATCCTCGTTCCTTCGAATGTGAGCATGTACTCGTGGCAAATTCGCACTCTTGGGGCGTAATAGAATGCTCTCTTTGGGCTTTGATCCTCGTTCCTTCGAATGTGTGAGCATGTACTCGTGGCAAATTCGCACTCTGGGGGGGCGTAATCGAATGCACTCTTGGGCTTCGATCCTCGTTACTTCGAATGTGAGCATGTACTCGTGGCAAATTCGCACTCTTGGGGCGTAATAGAATGCTCGCTTGGGCTTCGATCCTCGTTCCTTCGAATGTGAGCATGTACTCGTGGCAAATTCGCACTCTTGGGGCGTAATAGAATGCTCTCTTGGGCTTCGATCCTCGTTCCTTCGAATGTGAGCATGTACTCGTGGCAAATTCGCACTCTTGGGGCGTAATAGAATGCTCTCTTGGGCTTCGATCCTCGTTCCTTCGAATGTGAGCATGTACTCGTGGCAAATTCGCACTCTTGGGGCGTAATAATAGAATGCTCTCTTGGGCTTCGATCCTCGTTCCTTCGAATGTGAGCATGTACTCGTGGCAAATTCGCACTCTTGGGGCGTAATAATGCTCTCTTCTTGGGCTTCGATCCTCGTTCCTTCGAATGTGAGCATGAACTCGTGGCAAATTCGCACTCTTGGGGCGTAATAGAATGCTCTCTTGGGCTTCGATCCTCGTTCCTTCGAATGTGAGCATGTACTCGTGGCAAATTCGCACTCTTGGGGCGTAATAGAATGCTCTCTTGGGCTTCTTCGATCTTCGATCCTCGTTCCTTCGAATGTGAGCATGTACTCGTGGCAAATTCGCACTCTTGGGGCGTAATAGAATGCTCTCTTGGGGCTTCGATCCTCGTTCCTTCGAATGTGAGCATGTACTCGTGGCAAATTCGCACTCTTGGGGCGTAATAGAATGCTCTCTTGGGCTTCGATCCTCGTTCCTTCGAATGTGAGCATGTACTCGTGGCAAATTCGCACTCTTGGGGCGTAATAGAATGCTCTCTTGGGCTTCGATCCTCGTTCCTTCGAATGTGAGCATGTACTCGTGGCAAATTCGCACTCTTGGGGCGTAATAGAATGCTCTCTCTTGGGCTTCGATCCTCGTTCCTTCGAATGTGAGCATGTACTCGTGGCAAATTCGCACTCTTGGGGCGTAATAGAATGCTCTCTTGGGCTTCGATCCTCGTTCCTTCGAATGTGAGCATGTACTCGTGGCAAATTCGCACTCTTGGGGCGTAATAGAATGCTCTCTTGGGGCTTCGATCCTCGTTCGATCCTTCGAATGTGAGCATGTACTCGTGGTAAATTCGCACTCTTGGGGCGTAATAGAATGCTCTCTTGGCGTTCGATCCTCGTTCCTTCGAATGGGAGCATGTACTCGTGGCAAATTCGCACTCTTGGGGCGTAATAGAATGCTCTCTTGGGCTTCGATCCTCGTTCCTTCGAATGTGAGCATGCACTCGTGGCAAATTCGCACTCTTGGGGCGTAATAGAATGCTCTCTTGGGCTTCGGGCTTCGATCCTCGTTCCTTCGAATGTGAGCATGTACTCGTGGCAAATTCGCACTCTTGGGGCGTAATAGAATGCTCTCTTTGGGCTTCGATCCTCGTTCCTTCGAATGTGAGCATGTACTCGTGGCAAATTCGCACTCTTTGGGGCGTAATAGAATGCTCTCTTGGGCTTCGATCCTCGTTCCTTCGAATGTGAGCATGTACTCGTGGCAAATTCGCACTCTTGGGGCGTAATAGAATGCTCTCTTGGGCTTCGATCCTCGTTCCTTCGAATGTGAGCATGTACTCGTGGCAAATTCGCACTCTTGGGGCCTAATAGAATGCTCTCTAGGGGCTTCGATCCTCATTCCTTCGAATGTGAGCATGTACTCGTGGCAAATTCGCACTCTTGGGGCGCAATAGAATGCTCTCTTGGGCTTCGATCCTCGTTCCTTCGAATGTGAGCATGTACTCGTGGCAAAAATTCGCACTCTTGGGGCGTAATAGAATGCTCTCTTGGGCTTCGATCCTCGTTCCTTCGAATGTGTGAGCATGTACTCGTGGCAAATTCGCACTCTTGGGGCGTAATAGAATGCTCTCTCTTGGGCTTCGCTTCCTCGTTCCTTCGAATGTGAGCATGTACTCGTGGCAAATTCGCACTCTTGGGGCGTAATAGAATGCTCTCTTGGGCTTTCGATCCTCCTCCGTTCCTTCGAATGTGAGCATGTACTCGTGGCAAATTCGCACTCTTGGGGCGTAATAGAATGCTCTCTTGGGGCTTCGATCCTCGTTCCTTCGAATGTGAGCATGTACTCGTGGCAAATTCGCACTCTTGGGGCGTAATAGAATGCTCTCTTGGGCTTCGATCCTCGTTCCTTCGAATGTGAGCATGTACTCGTGGCAAATTCGCACTCTTGGGGCGTAATAGAATGCTCTCTTGGGGCTTCGATCCTCGTTCCTTCGAATGTGAGCATGTACTCGTGGGCAAATTCGCACTCTTGGGGGGGGGCGTAATAGAATGCTCTCTTGGGCTTCGATCCTCGTTCCTTCGAATGTGAGCATGTACTCGTGGCAAATTCGCACTCTTGGGGCGTAATAGAATGCTCTCTTGGGCTTCGGGCTTCGATCCTCGTTCCTTCGAATGTGAGCATGTACTCGTGGCAAATTCGCACTCTTGGGGCGTAATAATGCTCTCTTGGGAATGCTCTCTTTCGATTGCTCTTCGATTCTCGATCCTCGTTCCTTCGAATGTGAGCATGTACTCGTGGCAAATTCGCACTCTTGGGGCGTAATAGAATGCTCTCTTGGGGCTTCGATCCTCGTTCCTTCGAATGTGAGCATGTACTCGTGGCAAATTCGCACTCTTTGGGGCGTAATAGAATGCTCTCTTGGGCTTCGATCTCTCTCGTTCCTTCGAATGTGAGCATGTACTCGTGGCAAATTCGCACTCTTCTTGGGGCGTAATAGAATGCTCTCTTGGGCTTCGATCCTCGTTCCTTCGAATGTGAGCATGTACTCGTGGCAAATTCGCACTCTTGGGGGTAATAGAATGCTCTCTTGGGCTTCGATCCTCGTTCCTTCGAATGTGAGCATGTACTCGTGCCAAATTCGCACTCTTGGGGCGTAATAGAATGCTCTCTTGGGCTTCGATCCTCTCGTTCCTTCGAATGTGAGCATGTACTCGTGGCAAATTCGCACTCTTGGGGGCGTAATAGAATGCTCTCTTGGGCTTCGATCCTCGTTCCTTCGAATGTGAGCATGTACTCGTGGCAAATTCGCACTCTTCGGGCGTAATAGAATGCTCTCTTGGGCTTCGATCCTCGTTCCTTCGAATGTGAGCATGTACTCGTGGCAAATTCGCACTCTTGGGGCGTAATAGAATGCTCTCTTGGGCTTCGATCCTCGTTCCTTCGAATGTGAGCATGTACTCGTGGCAAATTCGCACTCTTGGGGCGTAATAGAATGCTCTCTTGGGCTTCGATCCTCGTTCCTTCGAATGTGAGCATGTACTCGTGGCAAATTCGCACTCTTGGGGGCGTAATAGAATGCTCTCTTGGGCTTCGATCCTCGTTCCTTCGAATGTGAGCATGTACTCGTGGCAAATTCGCACTCTTGGGGCGTAATAGAATGCTCTCTTGGGGCTTCGATCCTCGTTCCTTCGAATGTGAGCATGTACTCGTGGCAAAGATTCGCACTCTTGGGGCGTAATAGAATGCTCTCTTGGGCTTCGATCCTCGTTCCTTCGAATGTGAGCATGTACTCGTGGCAAATTCGCACTCTTGGGGCGTAATAGAATGCTCTCTGGGGCTTCGATCCTCGTTCCTTCCTTCGAATGTGAGCATGTACTCGTGGCAAATTCGCACTCTTGGGGCGTAATAGAATGCTCTCTTGGGGCTTCGATCCTCGTTCCTTCGAATGTGAGCATGTACTCGTGGCAAATTCGCACTCTTGGGGCGTAATAGAATGCTCTCTTGGGCTTCGATCCTCGTTCCTTCGAATGTGAGCATGTACTCGTGGCAAATTCGCACTCTTGGGGCGTAATAGAATGCTCTCTTGGGCTTCGATCCTCGTTCCTTCGAATGTGAGCATGTACTCGTGGCAAATTCGCACTCTTGGGGCGTAATAGAATGCTCTCTTGGGCTTCGATCCTCGTTCCTTCGAATGTGAGCATGTACTCGTGGCAAATTCGCACTCTTGGGGCGTAATAGAATGCTCTCTTGGGCTTCGATCCTCGTTCCTTCGAATGTGAGCATGTACTCGTGGCAAATTCGCACTCTTGGGGCGTAATAGAATGCTCTCTTGGGGCTTCGATCCTCGTTCCTTCGAATGTGAGCATGTACTCGTGGCAAATTCGCACTCTTGGGGCGTAATAGAATGCTCTCTTGGGCTTCGATCCTCGTTCCTTCGAATGTGAGCATGTACTCGTGGCAAATTCGCACTCTTGGGGCTTAATAGAATGCTCTCTTGGGGCTTCGATCCTCCTTCCTTCGAATGTGAGCATGTACTCGTGGCAAATTCGCACTCTTGGGGCGTAATAGAATGCTCTCTTGGGCTTCGATCCTCGTTCCTTCGAATGTGAGCATGTACTCGTGGCAAATTCGCACTCTTGGGGCGTAATAGAATGCTCTCTTGGCGTTCGATCCTCGTTCCTTCGAATGTGAGCATGTACTCGTGGCAAATTCGCACTCTTGGGGCGTAATAGAATGCTCTCTTGGGCTTCGATCCTCGTTCCTTCGAATGTGAGCATGTACTCGTGGCAAATTCGCACTCTTGGGGCGTAATAGAATGCTCTCTTGGGCTTCGATCTCCGTTCCTTCGAATGTGAGCATGTACTCGTGGCAAATTCGCACTCTTGGGGATAATAGAATGCTCTCTTGGGCTTCGATCCTCGTTCCTTCGAATGTGAGCATGTACTCGTGGCAAATTCGCACTCTTGGGGCGTAATAGAATGCTCTCTTGGGGGCTTCGATCCTTGTTCCTTAGAATGTGAGCATGTACTCGTGGCAAATTCGCACTCTTGGGGCGTAATAGAGAATGCTCTCTTGGGCTTCGATCCTCGTTCCTTCGAATGTGAGCATGTACTCGTGGCAAATTCGCACTCTTGGGGCGTAATAGAATGCTCTCTTGGGCTTCGATCTCGCTTCGATCCTCGTTCCTTCGAATGTGAGCATGTACTCGTGGCAAATTCGCACTCTTGGGGCGTAATAGAATGCTCTGCTCTCTTGGGCTTCGATCCTCGTTCCTTCCTTCGAATGTGAGCATGTACTCGTGGCAAATTCGCACTCTTGGGGCGTAATAGAATGCTCTCTTGGGCTTCGATCCTCGTTCCTTCGAATGTGAGCATGTACTCGTGGCAAAATTCACTCTTGGGGCGTAATAGAATGCTCTCTCTTGGGGCTTCGATCCTCGTTCCTTCGAATGTGAGCATGTACTCGTGGCAAATTCGCACTCTTGGGGCGTAATAGAATGCTCTCTTGGGCTTCGATCCTCGTTCCTTCGAATGTGAGCATGTACTCGTGGCAAATTCGCACTCTTGGGGCGTAATAGAATGCTCTCTTGGGCTTCGATCCTCGTTTCGTCGAATGTGAGCATGTACTCGTGGCAAATTCGCACTCTTGGGTCGTAATAGAATGCCCTCTTCGGCTTCGATCCTCGTTCCTTCGAATGTGAGCATGTACTCGTGGCAAATTCGCACTCTTGGGGCGTAATAGAATGCTCTCTTGGGGGCTTCGATCCTCGTTCCTTCGAATGTGAGCATGTACTCGTGGCAAATTCGCACTCTTGGGGCGTAATAGAATGCTCTCTTGGGCTTCGATCCTCGTTCCTTCGAATGTGAGCATGTACTCGTGGCAAATTCGCACTCTTGGGGGGCGTAATAGAATGCTCTCTTGGGGCTTCGATCCTCGTTCCTTCGAATGTGAGCATGTACTCGTGGCAAATTCGCACTCTTGGGGCGTAATAGAATGCTCTCTTGGGGCTTCGATCCTCGTTCCTTCGAATGTGAGCATGTACTCGTGGCAAATTCGCACTCTTGGGGCGTAATTTTAGAATGCTCTCTTGGGCTTCGATCCTCGTTCCTTCGAATGTGAGCATGTACTCGTGGCAAATTCGCACTCTTGGGGCGTAATAGAATGCTCTCTTGGGCTTCTTCGATCCTCGTTCCTTCGAATGTGAGCATGTACTCGTGGCAAATTCGCACTCTTGGGGCGTAATAGAATGCTCTCTTGGGCTTCCTTCGATCCTAATTCCTTCGATTGTGTGCATGTACTCGTGGCAAATTCGCATTCGCACTCTTGGGGCGTAATAGAATGCTCTCTTGGGCTTCGATCCTCGTTCCTTCGAATGTGAGCATGTACTCGTGGCAAATTCGCACTCTTGGGGCGTAATAGAATGCTCTCTCTTGGGCTTCGATCTCGTTCGTTCCTTCGAATGTGAGCATGTACTCGTGGCAAATTCGCACTCTTGGGGCGTAATAGAATGCTCTCCTGGGGCTTCGATCCTCGTTCCGTCGAATCTGGGCATGTACTCGTGGCAAATTCGCACTCTCTTGGGGTATAATAGAATGCTCTCTTGGGCTTCGATCCTCGTTCCTTCGAATGTGAGCATGTACTCGTGGCAAATTCGCACTCTTGGGGCGTAATAGAATGCTCTCTTGGGGCTTCGATCCTCGTTCCTTCGAATGTGAGCATGTACTCGTGGCAAATTCGCACTCTTGGGGCGTAATAGAATGCTCTCTTGGGCTTCGATCCTCGTTCCTTCGAATGTGAGCATGTACTCGTGGCAAATTCGCACTCTTGGGGCGTAATAGAATGCTCTCTTGGGCTTCGATCCTCGTTCCTTCGAATGTGAGCATGTACTCGTGGCAAATTCGCACTCTTGGGGCGTAATAGAATGCTCTCTTGGGCTTCGATTCTCGTTCCTTCGAATGTGAGCATGTACTCGTGGCAAATTCGCACTCTTGGGGCGTAATAGAATGCTCTCTTGGGCTAATAGAATCCTCTCTCGAATGTGAGCATGTACTCGTGGCAAATTCGCACTCTTGGGGCTTCGATGCTCTCTTGGGCTTCCTTTCCTTCTTCGAATGTGAGCATGTACTCGTGGCAAAATTCGCACTCTTGGGGGGCGTAATAGAATGCTCTCTTGGGGCTTCGATCCTCGTTCCTTCGAATGTGAGCATGTACTCGTGGCAAATTCGCACTCTTGGGGCGTAATAGAATGCTCTCTTGGGCTTCTTCGCTTCGATCCTCGTTCCTTCGAATGTGAGCATGTACTCGTGGCAAATTCGCACTCTTGGGGCGTAATAGAATGAATCCTCTCTTGGGGCTTCGATCCTCGTTCCTTCGAATGTGAGCATGTATTCGTGGCAAATTCGCACTCTTGGGGCGTAATAGAATGCTCTCTTGGGCTTCAATCCACGTTCCCTCCTTCCTTCGAATGTGAGCATGTACTCGTGGCAAATTCGCACTCTAAGGCGTAATAGAACGCTCTCATGGGTTTCGATCCTCGTTCCTTCGAATGTGAGCATGTACTCGTGGCAAATTCGCACTCTTGGGGCATAATAGAATGCTCTCTTGGGGCTTCGATCCTCGTTCCTTCGAATGTGAGCATGTACTCGTGGCAAATTCGCACTCTTGGGGCGTAATAGAATGCTCTCTTGGGCTTCGATCCTCGTTCCTTCGAATGTGAGCATGTACTCGTGGCAAATTCGCACTCTTGGGGCGTAATAGAATGCTCTCTTGAATGCTCTCTCTTGGGCTTCGATCCTCGTTCCTTCGAATGTGAGCATGTACTCGTGGCAAATTCGCACTCTTCGGGCGTAATAGAATGCTCTCTTGGGCTTCGATCCTCGTTCCTTCGAATGTGAGCATGTACTCGTGGCAAATTCGCACTCTTGGGGGCGTAATAGAATGCTCTCTTGGGCTTCTTCGATCCTCGTTCCTTCGAATGTGAGCATGTACTCGTGGCAAATTCGCACTCTTGGGGGGGGCGTAATAGAATGCTCTCTTGGGCTTCGATCCTCGTTCCTTCGAATGAATGTGAGCATGTACTCGTGGCATCGCACTCTTGGGGCGTAATAGAATGCTCTCTTGGGCTTCGATCCTCGTTCCTTCGAATGTGAGCATGTACTCGTGGCAAATTCGCACTCTTGGGGCGTAATAGAATGCTCTCTTGGGCTTCGATCCTCGTTCCTTCGAAGGTGAGCATGTACTCGTGGCAAATTCGCACTCTTGGGGCGTAACAGAATGCTCTCTTGGGCTTCGATCATCGTTCCTTCGAATGTGTTCATGTAGTCGTGGCAAATTCGCACTCTTGGGGCGTAATGGAATGCTCTCTTGGGGCTTTGATCCTCGTTCCTTCGAATTTGGGCATGTACTCGTGGCAAATTCGCACTCTTGGGGCGTAATAGAATGCTCTACTGGGCTTCGATCCTCGTTCCTTCGAATGTGAGCATGTACTCATGGCAAATTCGCACTCTTGGGGCGTAATAGAATGCTCTCTTGGGGCTTCGATCCTCGTTCCTTCGAATGTGAGCATGTACTCGTGGCAAATTCGCAAGCTCTTGGGGCGTAATAGAATGCTCTCTTGGGGCTTCGATCCTCGTTCCTTCGAATATGAGCATGTACTCGTGGCTAATTCGCACTCTTGGGGCGTAATAGAATGCTCTCTTGGGCTTCGATCCTCGTTTTCTTCGAATGTGAGCATGTACTCGTGGCAAATTCGCACTCTTGGGGCGTAATAGAATGCTCTCTTGGGCTTCGATCCTCGTTCTCGTTCCTTCGAATGTGAGCATGTACTCGTGCAAATTCGCACTCTTGGGGCGTAATAGAATGCTCTCTTGGGCTTCGATCCTCGTTCCTTCGAATGTGAGCATGTACTCGTGGCAAATTCGCACTCTTGGGGCGTAATAGAATGCTCTCTTGGGAGTGCTCTGTTGGGCTTCGATCCTCGTTCCTTCGAATGTGAGCATGTACTCGTGGCAAATTCGCACTCTTGGGGCGTAATAGAATGCTCTCTTGGGCTTCGATCCTCGTTCCTTCGAATGTCTCCTCGCGAAATTCGAATGTGGCATGTACTCGTGGGCAAAATTCGCACTCTGGGGGCGTAATAGAATGCTCTCTTGGGGCTTCGATCCTCTTCGCTTCGATCCTCATTCCTTCGAAGGTGAGCATGTACTCGTGGCAAATTCGCAATCTTGGGGCTTAATAGAATGAATGCTCTCTTGGGCTTCGATCCTCGTTCCTTCGAATGTGTGCATGTACTCGTGGCAAATTCGCACTCTTGGGGGCGTAATAGAATGCTCTCTTGGGCTTCGATCCTCGTTCTTCTTCGAATGTGAGCATGTACTCGTGGCAAATTCGCACTCTTGGGGCGTAATAATAGAATGCTCTCTTGGGCTTCGATCCTCGTTCCTTCGAATGTGAGCATGTACTCGTGGCAAATTCGCACTCTTGGGGCGTAATAGAATGCTCTCTTGGGGCTTCGATCCTCGTTCCTTCGAATGTGAGCATGTACTCGTGGCAAATTCGCACTCTTGGGGCTAATAGAATGCTCTCTTGGTCTTCGATCCTCGTTCCTTCGAATGGGAGCATGTACTCGTGGCAAATTCGCACTCTTGGGGCGTAATAGAATGCTCTCTTGGGGCTTCGATCCTCGTTCCTTCGAATGTGAGCATGTACTCGTGGCAAATTCGCACTCTTGGGGCGTAATAGAATGCTCTCTTGGGCTTCGCTTCGATCCTCGTTCCTTCGAATATGAGCATGTACTCGTGGCAAATTCGCACTCTTGGGGCGTAATAGAATGCTCTCTTGGGCTTTCGATCTCTTCCTCGTTCCTTCGAATGTGAGCATGTACTCGTGGCAAATTCGCACTCTTGGGGCGTAATAGAATGCTCTCTTGGGCTTCGATCCTCGTTCCTTCGAATGTGAGCATGTACTCGTGGCAAATTCGCACTCTTGGGGCGTAATAGAATGCTCTCTTGGGCTTGTGCTTCGATCCTCGTTCCTTCGAATCTGAGCATGAGCATGTACTCGTGGTAAATTCGCACTCATGGGGCGTAATAGAATGCTCTCTTGGGCTTTGATCCTCGTTCCTTCGAATCTGAGCATGTACTCGTGGCAAATTCGCACTCTTGGGGCGTAATAGAATGCTCTACTGGGCTTCGATCCTCGTTCCTTCGAATGAGCATGTACTCGTGCTCTCTTGGGCTTCTTCGATGCTCTCTTGGGCTTCGATCGTTCCTTCGAATGTGAGCATGTACTCGTGGCAAATTCGCACTCTTGGGGCGTAATAGAATGCTCTCTTGGGGCTTCGATCCTCGTTCCTTCGAATGTGAGCATGTACTCGTGGCAAATTCGCACTCTTGGGGCGTAATAGAATGCTCTCTTGGGGCTTCGATCCTCGTTCCTTCGAATGTGAGCATGTACTCGTGGCAAATTCGCACTCTTGGGGCGTTATAGAATGCTCTCTTGGGCTTCGATCCTCCTTCGGCTTCGATCCTCATTCCTTCGAATGTGAGCATGTATTCGTGGAAAATTCGCACTCTTGGGGCGTAATAGAATGCTCTCTTGGGCTTCGATCCTCGTTCCTTCGAATGTGAGCATGTACTCGTGGCAAATTCGCACTCTTGGGGCGTAATAGAATGCTCTCTTGGGCTTCGATCCTCGTTCCTTCGAATGTGAGCATGTACTCGTGGCAAATTCGCACTCTTGGGGCGTAATAGAATGCTCTTGGGCTTCGATCCTCGTTCCTTCGAATGTGAGCATGTACTCGTGGCAAATTCGCACTCTTGGGGCGTAATAGAATGCTCTCTTGGGCTTCGATCCTCGTTCCTTCGAATGTGAGCATGTACTCGTGGCAAATTCGCACTCTTGGGGCGTAATAGAACATTCTCTCTTGGGGTTTCGATCCTCGTTCCTTCCAATGTGAGCATGTACTCGTGGCAAATTCGCACTCTTGGGGAGTAATAATAGAATGCTCTCTTGGGGCTTCGATCCTCGTTCCTTCGAATGTGAGCATGTACTCGTGGCAAATTCGCACTCTTGGGGCGTAATAGAATGCTCTCTCTTGGGCTTCGATCTCGTTCCTTCGAATGTGAGCATGTACTCGTGGCAAATTCGCACTCTTGGGGCGTAATAGAATGCTCTCTCTTGGGCTTCGATCTTCGATCTCGTTCCTTCGAATGTGAGCATGTACTCGTGGCAAATTCGCACTCTTTGGGGCGTAATAGAATGCTCTCTTGGGGGGCTTCGATCCTCGTTCCTTCGAATGTGAGCATGTACTCGTGGCAAAAATTCGCTCTCTTGGGGCGTAATAGAATGCTCTCTTGGGCTTCGATCCTCTCGTTCCTTCGAATGTGTGCATGCATGTACTCGTGGCAAATTCGCACTCTTGGGGCGTAATAGAATGCTCTCTTGGGCTTCGATCCTCGTTCCTTCGAATGTGAGCATGTACTCGTGAAAAATTCGCACTCTTGGGGCGTAATAGAATGCTCTCTTGGGCTTCGATCCTCGTTCCTTCGAATGTGAGCATGTACTCGTGGCAAATTCGCACTCTTGGGGCGTAATAGAATGCTCTCTTGGGCTTCGATCCTCGTTCCTTCGAATGTGAGCATGTACTCGTGGCAAATTCGCACTCTTGGGGGCGTAATAAAATGCTCTCTTGATCTTCGATCCTCGTTCCTTCGAATGTGAGCATGTACTCGTGGCAAATTCGCACTCTTGGGCCGTAATAGAATGCTCTCTTGGGCTTCTTCGATCCTCTTCGTTCCTTCGAATGTGAGCATGTACTCGTGGCAAATTCGCACTCTTGGGGCGTAATAGAATGCTCTCTTGGGCTTCGATCTTCGTTCCTTTCTCGTTCCTTCGAATGTGAGCATGTACTCGTGGCAAATTCGCACTCTTGGGGCGTAATAGAATGCTCTCTGGGGGCTTCGATCCTCGTTCCTTCGAATGTGAGCATGTACTCGTGGCAAATTCGCACTCTTGGGGCGTAATAGAATGCTCTCTTGGGGGCTTCGATCCTCGTTCCTTCGAATGTGAGCATGTACTCGTGGCAAATTCGCACTCTTGGCGTAATAGAATAATAATAGAATGCTCTCTTGGGCTTCGATCCTCGTTCCTTCGAATGTGAGCATGTACTCGTGGGGCAAAATTCGCACTCTTGGGGCGGGGCGTAATAGAATGCTCTCTTGGGGCTTCGATCCTCGTTCCTTTGAATGTGAGCATGTACTCGTGGCAAATTCGCACTCTTGGGGCGTAATAGAATGCTCTCTTGGGGGCTTCGATCCTCGTTCCTTCGAATGTGAGCATGTACTCGTGGCAAATTCGCACTCTTGGGGCGTAATAGAATGCTCTCTTCGGCTTCGATCCTCGATCCTCGTTCCTTCGAATGTGAGCATGTACTCGTGGCAAATTCGCACTCTTGGGGGGCGTAATAATAGAATGCTCTCTTTGGGCTTCTTCGATCCTCGTTCCTTCGAATGTGAGCATGTACTCGTGGCAAATTCGCACTCTTGGGGCGTAATAGAATGCTCTCTCTTGGGCTTCGATCCTCGTTCCTTCGAATGTGAGCATGTACTCGTGGCAAAATTCGCACTCTTGGGGGGCGTAATAATAGAATGCTCTCTTGGGGGCTTCGATCCTCGTTCTTCTTCGAATGTGAGCATGTACTCGTGGCAAATTCGCACTCTTGGGGCGTAATAATAGAATGCTCTCTTGGGCTTCGCTTCGTTCCTTCCTCGTTCCTTCGAATGTGAGCATGTACTCGTGGCAAATTCGCACTCTTGGGGCGTAATATAATAGCTCTGCTAGAATCTTCTTGGGCTTCGATCCTCGTTCCTTCGAATGTGAGCATGTACTCGTGGCAAATTCTCTTGGGGCGTAATAGAATGCTCTTGGGGCTTCGATCCTCGTTCCTTCGAATGGAGCATGTACTCGTGGCAAATTCGCACTCTCTTGGGGCGTAATAGAATGCTCTCTTGGGCTTCGATCCTCGTTCCTTCCTTCGAATGTGAGCATGTACTCGTGGCAAATTCGCACTCTTGGGGCGTAATAGAATGCTCTCTTGGGGCTTCGATCCTCGTTCCTTCCAATGTGAGCATGTACTCGTGGCAAATTCGCACTCTGGGGGTGCATGTCTCGTGGCAAATTCGCACTCTTGGGGGTAATAGAATGCTCTCTGGGGGATCTCTTCGATCCTCGTTCCTTCGAATGTGAGCATGTACTCGTGGCAAATTCGCACTCTCTTGGGGCGTAATAGAATGCTCTCTCTTGGGCTTCGATCCTCGTTCCTTCGAATGTGAGCATGTGTACTCGTGGCAAATTCGCACTCTTGGGGCGTAATAGAATGCTCTCTTGGGCTTCGATCTCTCGTTCCTTCGAATGTGAGCATGTACTCGTGGCAAATTCGCACTCTTGGGGCGTAATAGAAGAATGCTCTCTTGGGGCTTTCTCTCTTCTTCGATCCTCGTTCCTTCGAATGTGAGCATGTACTCGTGGCAAATTCGCGCACTCTTGGGGCGTAATAGAATGCTCTCTTGGGCTTCGATCCTCGTTCCTTCGAATGTGAGCATGTACTCGTGGCCAATTCGCACTCTTGGGGCGTAATAGAATGCTCTCTTGGGGCTTCGGCATCGATCCTCGTTCCTTCGAATGTGAGCATGTACTCGTGGCAAATTCGCACTCTTGGGGCGTAATAGAATGCTCTCTTGGGCTTCGATCCTCGTTCCTTCGAATGTGAGCATGTACTCGTGGCAAATTCGCACTCTTGGGGCGTAATAGAATGCTCTCTTGGGGCTTCGATCCTTCTTCCTTCGAATGTGAGCATGTACTCGTGGCAAATTCGCACTCTTGGGGCGTAATAGAATGCTCTCTTGGGCTTCGATCCTCGTTCCTTCGAATGTGAGCATGTACTCGTGGCAAATTCGCACTCTTGGGGCGTAATAGAATGCTCTCTTGGGCTTCGATCCTCGTTCCTTATCGAATGTGAGCATGTACTCGTGGCAAATTCGCACTCTTGGGGCGTAATAGAATGCTCTCTTGGGCTTCGATCCTCGTTCCTTCGATTGTGAGCATGTACTAGGGCGTAATAGAATGCTCTCTTGGGCTTCGATCCTCGTTCCTTCGAATGTGAGCATGTACTCGTGGCAAATTCGCACTCTCGGGGCGTTATAGAATGCTCTCTTGGGCTTCGATCCTCGTTCCTTCGAATGTGAGCATGTAATGAATTCGCTCTCTTGGGGCTTCGAATGCTCTCTTGGGCTTCGCTTCGATCCTCGTTCCTTCGAATGTGAGCATGTACTCGTGGCGTATTCGCACTCTTGGGGAGTAATAATAGAATGCTCTCTTGGGGCTTCGATCCTCGTTCCTTCGAATGTGAGCATGTACTCGTGGGCAAATTCGCACTCTTGGGGCGTAATATAATAGAATGCTCTCTTGGGCTTCGATCCTCGTTCCTTCGAATGTGAGCATGTACTCGTGGCAAATTCGCACTCTTGGGGCGTAATAGAATGCTCTCTTGGGCTTCGATCCTCGTTCCTTCGAATGTGAGCATGTACTCGTGGCAAATTCGCACTCTTGGGGCGTAATAGTAATAGAATGCTCTCTTGGTCTTCGATCCTCGTTCCTTCGAATGTGAGCATGTTCTCGTGGCGAATTCGCACTCTTGGGGCGTAATAGAATGCTCTCTTGAGTCTTCGATCCTCGTTCCTTCGAATGTGAGCATGTACTCGTGGCAAATTCGCACTCTTGGGGCGTAATAGAATGCTCTCTTGGGGCTTCGATCCTCGTTCCTTCGAATGTGAGCATGTACTCGTGGCAAATTCGCACTCTTGGGGCGTAATAGAATGCTCTCTTGGGCTTCGATCCTCGTTCCTTCGAATGTGAGCATGTACTCGTGGCAAATTCGCACTCTTGGGGCGTAATAGAATGCTCTCTTGGGCTTCGATCCTCGTTCCTTCGAATGTGAGCATGTACTCGTGGCAAATTCGCACTCTTGGGGCGTAATAGAATGCTCTCTTGGGGCTTCGATCCTCGTTCCTTCGAATGTGAGCATGTACTCGTGGGCAAAATTTCGCACTCTTGGGGCGTAATAGAATGCTCTCTTGGGCTTCGATCCTCGTTCCTTCGAATGTGAGCATGTACTCGTGGCAAATTCGCACTCTTGGGGCGTATAATAGAATGCTCTCTTGGGCTTCGATCCTCGTTCCTTCGTCCTTGTGAGCATGTGAGCATGTACTCGTGGCAAATTCGCACTCTTGGGGCGTAATAGAATGCTGCTCTCTTGGGCTTTCTTCGATCCTCGTTTCTTCGAATGTGAGCATGTACTCGTGGCAAATTCGCACTCTTGGGGCGTAATAGAATGCTCTCTTGGGCTTCGATGCTCATTCCTTCGAATGTGAGCATGCACTCGTGGCAAATTCGCACTATTTGGGGCGTAATAGAATGCTCTCTTGGGCTTCGATCCTCGTTCCTTCGAAATGTGAGCATGTACTCGTGGCAAATTCGCACTCTTGGGGCGTATAATAGAATGCTCTCTTGGGGCTTCGATCCTCGTTCCTTCGAATGTGAGCATGTACTCGTGGCAAATTCGCACTCTTGGGGCGTAATAGAATGCTCTCTTGGGGCTTCGATCCTCGTTCCTTCGAATGTGAGCATGTACTCGTGGTAAATTCGCACTCTTGGGGCGTAATAGAATGCTCTCTTGGCGTTCGATCCTCGTTCCTTCGAATCGGAGCATGTACTCGTGGCAAATTCGCACTCTTGGGGCGTAATAGAATGCTCTCTTGGGCTTCGATCCTCGTTCCTTCGAATGTGAGCATGTACTCGTGGCAAATTCGCACTCTTGGGGCGTAATAGAATGCTCTCTTGGGGGCTTCGATCCTCGTTCCTTCGAATGTGAGCATGTACTCGTGGCAAATTCGCACTCTTGGGGCGTAATAGAATGCTCTCTTGGGCTTCGATCCTCGTTCCTTCGAATGTGAGCATGTACTCGTGGCAAATTCGCTCTCTTGGGACGTAATAGAATGCTCTCTTGGGCTTCGATCCTCGTTCCTACGAATGTGAGCTTGTACTTGTGGCAAATTCGCACTCTTGGGGCGTAATAGAATGCTCTCTTGGGCTTCGATCGTCGTTCCTTCGAATGTGAGCATGTACTCGTGGCGAATTCGCACTCTTCGGGCGTAATAGAATGCACTCTTGGGGCATCGATCCTCGTTCCTTCGAATGTGAGCATGTACTCGTGGCAAATTCGCACTCTTGGGGCGTAATAGAATGCTCTCTTGGGCTTCGATCCTCGTTCCTTCGAATGTGAGCATGTACTCGTGGCAAATTCGCACTCTTGGGGCGTATAATAGAATGCTCTCTTGGGCTTCGATCCTCGTTCCTTCGAATGTGAGCATGTACTCGGGGCAAATTCGCACTCTTGGGGCGTAATAGAATGCTCTCTTGGGCTTCGATCCTCGTTCCTTCGAATGTGAGCATGTACTCGTGGCAAATTCGCACTCTTGGGGCGTAATAGAATGCTCTCTTGGGGCTTCGATCCTCGTTCCTTCGAATGTGAGCATGTACTCGTGGCAAATTCGCACTCTTGGGGCGTAATAGAATGCTCTCTTGGGCTTCGATCCTCGTTCCTTCGAATGTGAGCATGTACTCGTGGCAAATTCGCACTCTTGGGGCGTAATAGAATGCTCTCTTGGGCTTCGATCCTCGTTCCTTCGAATGTGAGCATGTACTCGTGGCAAATTCGCACTCTTTGGGGGGCGTAATAGAATGCTCTCTTGGGGCTTCGATCCTCGTTCCTTCGAATGTGAGCATGTACTCGTGGCAAATTCGCACTCTTGGGGCGTAATAGAATGAATGCTCTCTTGGGGGGCTTCGATCCTCGTTCCTTCGAATGTGAGCATGTACTCGTGGCAAATTCGCACTCTTGGGGCGTAATAGAATGCTCTCTTGGGCTTCGATCCTCATTCGTTCCTTCGAATGTGAGCATGTATCGTGGCAAATTCGCACTCTTGGGGGCGTAATAGAATGCTCTCTTGGGGCTTCGATCCTCGTTCCTTCGAATCTGAGCATGTACTCGTCGCAAATTCGCACTCTTGGGGCGTAATAGAATGCTCTCTTGGGCTTCGATCCTCGTTCCTTCGAATGTGAGCATGTACTCGTGGCAAATTCGCACTCTTGGGGCGTAATAGAATGCTCTCTTGGGCTTCGATCCTCGTTCCTTCGAATGTGAGCATGTACTCGTGGCAAATTCGCACTCTTGGGGCGTAATAGAATGCTCTCTTGGGCTTCGATCCTCGTTCCTTCGAATGTGAGCATGTACTCGTGGCAAATTCGCACTCTTCTGGCGTAATAGAATGCTCTCTTGGGCTTCGATCCTCGTTCCTTCGAATGTGACCATGTACTCGTGGCAAATTCGCACTCTTGGGGCGTAATAATAGAATGCTCTCTTGGGCTTCGATCCTCGTTCCTTCGTGAATGTGAGCATGTACTCGTGGCAAATTCGCACTCTTGGGGCGTAATAGAATGCTCTCTTGGGCTTCTTCCTTCGATCCTCGTTCCTTCGAATGTGAGCATGTACTCGTGGCAAATTCGCACTCTTGGGGCGTAATAGAATGCTCTCTTGGGCTTCGATCCTCGTTCCTTCGAATGTGAGCATGTACTCGTGGCAAAATTCGCACTCTTAGGCCGTAATAGAATGCTCTCTTGGGCTTCGATCCTCGTTCCTTCGAATGGGAGCATGTACTCGTGGCAAATTCGCACTCTTGGGGGGCGTAATAGAATGCTCTCTTGGGCTTCGATCCTCGTTCCTTCGAATGTGAGCATGTACTCGTGGCAAATTCGCACTCTTGGGGCGTAATAGAATGCTCTCTGGGGGGCTTCGATCCTCGTTCCTTCGAATGTGAGCATGTACATGTGGCAAATTCGCACTCTTGGGGCGTAATAGAATGCTCTCTTGGGCTTCGATCCTCGTTCTTCGAATGGGCATGTACTCGTAATTCGCAACTCTTGGGGCGTAATAGAATGCTCTCTTGGGGCTTCGATCCTCGTTCCTTCGAATGTGAGCATGTACTCGTGGCAAATTCGCACTCTTGGGGCGTAATAGAATGCTCTCTTGGGCTTCGATCCTCGTTCCTTCGAATGTGAGCATGTACTCGTGGCAAATTCGCACTCTTGGGGCGTAATAGAATGCTCTCTTGGGCTTCGATCCTCGTTCCTTCGAATGTGAGCATGTACTCGTGGCAAATTCGCACTCTTTGGGCGTAATAGAATGCTCTCTTGGGGCTTCGATCCTCGTTCCTTCGAATGTGAGCATGTACTCGTGGCAAATTCGCACTCTTGGGGCGTAATAGAATGCTCTCTTGGGCTTCGATCCTCGTTCCTTCGAATGTGAGCATGTACTCGTGGCAAATTCGCACTCTTGGGGGGCGTAATAGAATGCTCTCTTGGGCTTGGGCTTCGATCCTCGTTCCTTCGAATGTGAGCATGTACTCGTGGCAAATATGCACTCTTGGGGCGTAATAGAATGCTCTCTTGGGGCTTCGATCCTCGTTCCTTCGAATGTGAGCATGTACTCGTGGCAAATTCGCACACTTGGGGCGTAATAGAATGCTCTCTTGGGCTTCGATCCTCGTTCCTTCGAATGTGAGCATGTACTCGTGGCAAATTCGCACTCTTGGGGCGTAATAGAATGCTCTCTTGGGCTTCGATCCTCGTTCCTTCGAATGTGAGCATGTACTCGTGGCAAATTCGCACTCTTGGGGCGTAATAGAATGCTCTCTTGGGCTTCGATCCTCGTTCCTTCGAATGTGAGCATGTACTCGTGGCAAATTCGCACTCTTGGGGCGTAATAGAATGCTCTCTTGGGCTTCGATCCTCGTTCCTTCGAATGTGAGCATGTACTCGTGGCAAATTCGCACTCTTGGGGCGTAATAGAATGCTCTCTTGGGCTTCGATCCTCGTTCCTTCGAATGTGAGCATGTACTCGTGGCAAATTCGCACTCTTGGGGCGTAATAGAATGCTCTCTTGGGCTTCGATCCTCGTTCCTTCGAATGTGAGCATGTACTCGTGGCAAATTCGCACTCTTGGGGCGTAATAGAATGCTCTCTTGGGCTTCGATCCTCGTTCCTTCGAATGTGAGCATGTACTCGTGGCAAATTCGCACTCTTGGGGCGTAATAGAATGCTCTCTTGGGGCTTCGATCCTCGTTCCTTCGAATGTGAGCATGTACTCGTGGTAAATTCGCACTCTTGGGGCGTAATAGAATGCTCTCTTGGGGCTTCGATCCTCGTTCCTTCGAATGTGAGCATGTACTCGTGGCAAATTCGCACTCTTGGGGCGTAATAGAATGCTCTCTTGGGCTTCGATCCTCGTTCCTTCGAATGTGAGCATGTACTCGTGGCAAATTCGCACTCTTGGGGCGTAATAGAATGCTCTCTTGGGCTTCGATCCTCGTTCGAATGTGAGCATGTACTCGTGGCAAATTCGCACTCTTGGGGCGTAATAGAATGCTCTCTTGGGCTTTGATCCTCGTTCCTTCGAATGTGAGCATGTACTCGTTGCAAATTCGCACTCTTGGGGCGTAATAGATTGCTCTCTTGGTCTTCGATCCTCGTTCCTTCGAATGTGAGCATGTACTCGTGGCAAATTCGCACTCTTGGGGCGTAATAGAATGCTCTCTTGGGCTTCGATCCTCGTTCCTTCGAATGTGAGCATGTACTCGTGGCAAATTCGCACTCTTGGGGCGTAATAGAATGCTCTCTTGGGGCTTCGATCCTCGTTCCTTCGAATGTGAGCATGTACTCGTGGCAAAATTCGCACTCTTGGGGCGTAATAGAATGCTCTCTCGGGCTTCGATCCTCGTTCTTTCGAATGTGAGCATGTACTCGTGGCAAAATTCGCACTCTTGGGGCGTAATAAAATGCTCTCTTGGTCTTCGATCCTCGTTCCTTCGAAGGTGAGCATGTACTCGTGGCAAATTCGCACTCTTCGGGCGTAATAGAATGCTCTCTTGGGCTTCGATCCTCGTTCCTTCGAATGTGAGCATGTACTCGTGGCAAATTCGCACTCTTGGGGCGTAATAGAATGCTCTCTTGGGCTTCGATCCTCGTTCCTTCGAATGTGAGCATGTACTCGTGGCAAATTCGCACTCTTGGGGCGTAATAGAATGCTCTCTTGGGGCTTCGATCCTCGTTCCTTCGAATCTGAGCATGTACTCGTGGCAAATTCGCACTCTTGGGGCGTAATAGAATGCTCTCTTGGGCTTCGATCCTCGTTCCTTCGAATGTGAGCATGTACTCGTGGCAAATTCGCACTCTTGGGGCGTAATAGAATGCTCTCTTGGGCTTCGATCCTCGTTCCTTCGAATGTGAGCATGTACTCGTGGCAAATTCGCACTCTTGGGGCGTAATGCTCTCTTGGGCTTCGATCCTCGTTCCTTCGAATGTGAGCATGTACTCGTGGTAAATTCGCACTCTTGGGGCGTAATAGAATGCTCTCTTGGGCTTCGATCCTCGTTCCTTCGAATGTGAGCATGTACTCGTGGCAAATTCGCACTCTTGGGGCGTAATAGAATGCTCTCTTGGGCTTCGATCCTCGTTCCTTCGAATGTGAGCATGTACTCGAGAAGAATTCGCACTCTTGGGGCGTAATAGAATGCTCTCTTGGGCTTCGATCCTCGTTCCTTCGAATGTGAGCATGTACTCGTGGCCAATTCGCACTCTTGGAGGCCTAATAGAATGCTCACTTGGGGCTTCGATCCTCGTTCCTTCGAATGTGAGCATGTACTCGTGGCAAATTCGCACTCTTGGGGCGTATTAGAATGCTCTCTTGGGTTTCGATCCTCGTTCCTTCGAATGTGAGCATGTACTCGTGGCCAATTCGCACTCTTGGGGCGTAATAGAATGCTCTCTTGGGCTTCGATCCTCGATCCTCGTTCCTTCGAATGTGAGCATGTACTCGTGGCAAAATTCGCACTCTTGGGGCGTAATAATAGAATGCTCTCTTGGGCTTCGATCCTCGTTCCTTCGAATGTGTGAGCATGTACTCGTGGCAAATTCGCAAATTCGCACTCTTGGGGCGTAATAGAATGCTCTCTTGGGCTTCGATCCTCCTCGTTCCTTCGAATCGTGAGTCGAATGTGAGCATGTACTCGTGGCAAATTCGCACTCTTGGGGGCGTAATAGAATGCTCTCTTGGGCTTCGATCCTCGTTCCTTCGAATGTGAGCATGTACTCGTGGCAAATTCGCACTCTTGGGGCGTAATAGAATGCTCTCTTGGGCTTCGATCCTCGTTCCTTCGAATGTGAGCATGTACTCGTGGCAAATTCGCACTCTTGGGGCGTAATAATAGAATGCTCTCTTCTTGGGCTTCGATCCTCGTTCCTTCGAATGTGAGCATGTACTGTACGTGGCAAATTCACTCTCTTGGGGCGTAATAGAATGCTCTCTTGGGGCTTCGATCCTCGTTCCTTCGAATGTGAGCATGTACTCGTGGCAAAATTCGCACTCTTGGGGGGCGTAATAATAGAATGCTCTCTTGGGCTTCGATCCTCGTTCCTTCGAATGTGAGCATGTACTCGTGGCAAATTCGCACTCTTGGGGCGTAATAGAATGCTCTCTTGGGCTCTTGGGCTTCGAATCCTCGTTCCTCGTTCCTTCGAATGTGAGCATGTACTCGTGGCAAATTCGCACTCTTGGGGCGTAATAGAATGCTCTCTCTTGGGCTTCGATCCTCGTTCCTTCGAATGTGAGCATGTACTCGTGGCAAATTCGCACTCTTGGGGCGTAATAGAATGCTCTCTTGGGCTTCGATCCTCGTTCCTTCGAATGTGAGCATGTACTCGTGGCAAATTCGCACTCTTGGGGCGTAATAGAATGCTCTCTTGGGCTTCGATCCTCGTTCCTTCGAATGTGAGCATGTACTCGTGGCAAATTCGCACTCTGGGGGGCGTAATAGAATGCTCTCTTGGGCTTCGATCCTCGTTCCTTCGAATGTGAGCATGTACTCGTGGCAAATTCGCAGTCTTGGGGCGTAATAGAATGCTCTCTTGGGGGCTTCGATCCTCGTTCCTTCGAATGTGAGCATGTACTCGTGGCAAATTCGCACTCTTGGGGCGTAATAGAATGCTCTCTTGGGCTTCGATCCTCGTTCCTTCGAATGTGAGCATGTACTCGTGGCAAATTCGCACTCTTGGGGCGTAATAGAATGCTCTCTTGGGCTTCGATCCTCGTTCCTTCGAATGTGAGCATGTACTCGTGGCAAATTCGCACTCTTGGGGCGTAATAGAATGCTCTCTTGGGCTTCGATCCTCGTTCCTTCGAATGTGAGCATGTACTCGTGGCAAATTCGCACTCTTGGGGCGTAATAGAATGCTCTCTTGGGCTTCGATCCTCGTTCCTTCGAATGTGAGCATGTACTAGCATGTACTCGTGGCAAATTCGCACTCTTGGGGCGTATAATAGAATGCTCTTGGCTTTGGGCTTCGATCCTCGTTCCTTCGAATGTGAGCATGTACTCGTGGCAAATTCGCACTCTTGGGGCGTAATAGAATGCTCTCTTCTTGGGCTTCGATCCTCGTTCCTTCGAATGTGAGCATGTACTCGTGGCAAATTCGCACTCTTGGGGCGTAATAGAATGCTCTCTTGGGCTTCGATCCTCTCGTTCCTTCGAATGTGAGCATGTACTCGTGGCAAAATTCGCACTCTTGGGGCGTAATTAGAATGCTCTCTTGGGCTTCGATCCTCGTTCCTTCGAATGTGAGCATGTACTCGTGGCAAATTCGCACTCTTGGGGCGTAATAGAATGCTCTCTTGGGCTTCGATCCTCGTTCCTTCGAATGTGAGCATGTACTCGTGGCAAATTCGCACTCTTGGGGCGTAATAGAATGCTCTCTTGGGCTTCGATCCTCGTTCCTTCGAATGTGAGCATGTACTCGTGGCTAAAACTCTTCGCGTAATACTCTTCTTGGGCTTCAATCCTCGTTCCTAATAGAATGCTCTCTAATAGAATGCTCTCTTGGGGCTTCGATCCTCCTTCCTTCGAATGTGAGCATGTACTCGTGGCAAATTCGCACTCTTGGGGCGTAATAGAATGCTCTCTTGGGCTTCGATCCTCGTTCCTTCGAATGTGAGCATGTACTCGTGGCAAATTCGCACTCTTGGGGCGTAATAGAATGCTCTCTTTGGGCTTTGATCCTCGTTCCTTCAAATGTGGGCATGTACTCGTGGCAAATTCGCACTCTTGTGGCGTAATAGAATGCTCTCTTGGGGCTTCGATCCTCGTTCCTTCGAATGTGAGCATGTACTCGTGGTAAATTCGCACTCTTGGGGCGTAATAGAATGCTCTCTTGGCGTTCGATCCTCGTTCCTTCGAATGTGAGCATGTACTCGTGGCAAATTCGCACTCTTGGGGCGTAATAGAATGCTCTCTTGGGGCTTCGATCCTCGTTCCTTCGAATGTGAGCATGTACTCGTGGCGAAATCGCACTCTTGGGGCGTAATAGAATGCTCTCTTGGGCTTCGATCCTCGTTCCTTCGAATTCTGAGCATGTACTCGTGGCAAATTCGCACTCTTTGGGGCGTAATAGAATGCTCTCTTGGGCTTCGATCCTCGTTCCTTCGAATGTGAGCATGTACTCGTGGCAAATTCGCACTCTTGGGGCGTAATAGAATGCTCTCTTGGGCTTCGATCCTCGTTCCTTCGAATGTGAGCATGTACTCGTGGCAAATTCGCACTCTTGGGGCGTAATAGAATGCTCTCTTGGGCTTCGATCCTCGTTTCCTTCGAATGTGAGCATGTACTCGTGGCAAATTCGCACTCTTGGGGCGTAATAGAATGCTCTCTTGGGGGCTTCGATCCTCGTTCCTTCGAATCTGAGCATGTACTCGTGGCAAATTCGCACTCTTGGGGCGTAATAGAATGCTCTCTTGGGCTTCGATCCTCGTTTCCTTCGAATGTGAGCATGTACTCGTGGCAAATTCGCACTCTTGGGACGTAATAGAATGCTCTCTTGGGCTTCGATCCTAGTTCCTTCGATTGTGTGCATGTACTCGTGGCAAATTCGCACTCTTGGGGCGTAATATTCGCTCTCTTGGGCTTCGATCCTCGTTCCTTCGAATGTGAGCATGTACTCGTGGCAAATTCGCACTCTTGGGTCGTAATAGAATGCTCTCTTGGGCTTCGATCCTAGTTCCTTCGAATGTGAGCATGTACTCGTGGCAAATTCGCACTCTTGGGGCGTAATAGAATGTTCTCTTGGGCTTCGATCCTCGTTCCTCCTTCGAATGTGAGCATGTACTCGTGGCAAATTCGCACTCTTGGGGCGTAATAGAATGCTCTCTTGGGCTTCGATCCTCGTTCCTTCGAATGTGAGCATGTACTCGTGGCAAATTCGCACTCTTGGGGCGTAATAGAATGCTCTCTTGGGCTTCGATCCTCGTTCCTTCGAATGTGAGCATGTACTCGTGGCAAATTCGCACTCTTGGGGCGTAATAGAATGATCTCTTGGGCTTCGATCCCGGTTCCTTCGAATGTGAGCATGTACTCGTGGCAAATTCGCACTCTTGGGGCGTAATAGAATGCTCTCTTGGGCTTCGATCCTCGTTCCTTCGAATGTGTGAGCATGTGCTCGTGGCAAATTCGCACTCTTGGGGCCTAATAGAATGCTCTCTTGGGCTTCGATCCTCGTTCCTTCGAATGGGAGCATGTACTCGTGGCAAATTCGCACTCTTGGGGCGTAATAGAATTCTCTCTTGGGCTTCGATCCTCGTTCCTTCGACTGTGAGCATGTACTCGTGGCAAATTCGCACTCTTGGGGCGTAATAGAATGCTCTCTTGGGCTTCGATCCTCGTTACTTCGAATGTGAGCATGTACTCGTGGCAAATTCGCACTCTTGGGGCGTAATAGAATGCTCTCTTGGGCTTCGATCCTCGTTCCTTCGAATGTGAGCATGTACTCGTGGCAAATTCGCACTCTTGGGGCGTAATAGAATGCTCTCTTGGGCTTCGATCCTCGTTCCTTCGAATGTGAGCATGTACTCGTGGCAAATTCGCACTCTTGGGGCGTTATAGAATGCTCTCTTGGGCTTCGATCCTCGTTCCTTCGAATGTGAGCATGTACTCGTGGCAAATTCGCACTCTTGGGGCGTAATAGAATGCTCTCTTCTTTGGGCTTCGATCCTCGTTTCTTATTCGAATGTGAGCATGTACTCGTGGCTAATTCGCACTCTTGGGGCGTAATAGAATGCTCTCTTAAGGCTTCGACCCTCGTTCCTTCGAATGTGAGCATGTACTCGTGGCGAATTCGCACTCTTGGGGCGTAATAGAATGCTCTCTTGGGCTTCGATCCTCGTTCCTCGAATGTGAGCATGTACTCGTGGCAAATTCGCACTCTTGGGGCGTAATAGTAATAGAATGCTCTCTTGGTCTTCGATCCTCGTTCCTTCGAATGTGAGCATGTTCTCGTGGCGAATTCGCACTCTTGGGGCGTAATAGAATGCTCTCTCTTGGGCTTCGATCCTCGTTCCTTCGAATGTGAGCATGTACTCGTGGCAAATTCGCACTCTTGGGGCGTAATAGAATGCTCTCTTGGGCTTCGATCCTCGTTCCTTCGAATGTGAGCATGTACTCGTGGCAAATTCGCACTCTTGGGGCGTAATAGAATGCTCTCTTGGGGCTTCGATCCTCGTTCCTTCGAATGTGAGCATGTAATCGTGGCAAATTCGCACTCTTGGGGCGTAATAGAATGCTCTCTTTTGGGCTTCGATCCTCGTTCCTTCGAATGTGGAGCATGTACTCGTGGCAAATTCGCACTCTTGGGGCGTAATAGAATGCTCTCTTGTTTTAAAAACGTTCCTTCGAATGTGAGCATGTAGTCGTGGCAAATTCGCACTCTTGGGGCGTAATAGAATGCTCTCTTGGGCTTCGATCCGATCCTCGTTCCTTCGAATGTGAGCATGTACTCGTGGCAAATTCGCACTCTTGGGGCGTAATAGAATGCTCTCTTTGGGCTTCGATCCTCGTTCCTTCGAATGTGAGCATGTACTCGTGGCAAATTCGCACTCTTGGGGCGTAATAGAATGCTCTCTTTGCGTTCGATCCTCGTTCCTTCGAATGTGAGCATGTCTCACTCGTGGCAAAAATTCGCACTCTTGGGGCGTAATAGAATGCTCTCTTGGGCTTCGATCCTCGTTCCTTCGAATGTGAGCATGTACTCGTGGCAAATTCGCACTCTTGGGGCGTAATAGAATGCTCTCTTGGGCTTCGATCCTCGTTCCTTCGAATGTGAGCATGTACTCGTGGCAAATTCGCATTCTTGGGGCGTAATAGAATGCTCTCTTGGGCTTCGATCCTCGTTCCTTCGAATGTGAGCATGTACTCGTGGCAAATTCGCACTCTTGGGGCGTAATAGAATGCTCTCTTGGGCGATCCTCGTTTTCGAATGTGGCATGTTACTCGTGAATAAATTCGCGCACTCTTCGTAATAGAATGCTCTCTTGGGCTTTCGATCCCTCGTTCCTTCGAATGTGAGCATGTACTCGTGGCAAATTCGCACTCTTGGGGCGTAATAGAATGCTCTCTTGGGCTTCGATCCTCGTCCTTTCGTTCCTTCGAATGTGAGCATGTACTCGTGGCAAATTCGCACTCTTGGGGCGTAATAGAATGCTCTCTTGGGGCTTCGATCCTCGTTCCTTCGAATGTGAGCATGTACTTCGTGGCAAATTCGCACTCTTGGGGCTTTGGGTAATAGAATGCTCTCTTGGGCTTCGATCCTCGTTCCTTCGAATGTGAGCATGTACTCGTGGCAAATTCGCACTCTTGGGGCGTAATAAATAGAATGCTCTCTTGGGCTTCGATCCTCGTTCCTTCGAATGTGAGCATGTACTCGTGGTAAATTCGCACTCTTGGGGCGTAATAGAATGCTCTCTTGGGCTTCGATCCTCTTCCTCCTATCTTCGAATCTGAGCATGTACTCGTGGCAAATTCGCACTCTTGGGGCGTAATAGAATGCTCTCTTGGGCTTCGATCCTCGTTCTTTCGAAGATGAGCATGTACTCGTGGCAAATTCGCACTCTTGGGGCGTAATAGAATGCTCTCTTGGGCTTCGATCCTCGTTCCTTCGAATGTGAGCATGTACTCGTGGCCAATTCGCACTCTTGGGGCGTAATAGAATGCTCTATTTGGCTTCGATACTCGTTCCTTCCAATGTGAGCATGTACTCGTGGCAAATTCGCACTCTTGGGGCGTAATAGAATGCTCTCTTGGGCTTCGATCCTCGTTCCTTCGAATGTGAGCATGTACTCGTGGCAAATTCGCACTCTTGGGGCGTAATAGAATGCTCTCTTGGGGCTTCTTCGATCATCGTTCCTTCGAATGTGAGCATGTACTCGTGGCAAATTCGCACTCTTGGGGCGTAATAGAATGCTCTCTTGGGGCTTCGATCCTCGTTCCTTTCCTTCGAATGTGAGCATGTACTCGTGGCAATTTCGCATCTCTGTTGGGGCTTAATAGAATGCTCTCTTGGGGCTTCGATCCTCGTTCCTTCGAATGTGAGCATGTACTCGTGGCAAATTCGCACTCTTGGGGCGTAATAGAATGCTCTCTTGGGCTTCGATTCCCGTTCCTTCGAATGTGAGCATGTACTCGTGGCAAATTCGCACTCTTGGGGCGTAATAGAATGCTCTCTTGGGCTTCGATCCTCGTTCCTTCGAATGTGAGCATGTACTCGTGGCAAATTCGCACTCTTGGGGCGTAATAGAATGCTCTCTTGGGCTTCGATCCTCGTTCCTTCGAATGTGAGCATGTACTCGTGGCAAATTCTCACTCTTGGGGCGTAATAGAATGCTCTCTTGGGCTTCGATCCTCGTTCCTTCGAATGTGAGCATGTACTCGTGGCAAATTCGCACTCTTGGGGCGTAATAGAATGCTCTCTTGGGCTTCGATCCTCGTTCCTTCGAATGTGAGCATGTACTCGTGGCAAATTCGCACTCTTGGGGCGTAATAGAATGCTCTCTTTGGCTTCGATCCTCGTTCCTTCGAATGTGAGCATGTACTCGTGGCAAATTCGCACTCTTGGGGCGTAATAGAATGCTCTCTTGCGTCTTCGATCCTCGTTCCTTCGAATGTGAGCATGTACTCGTGGTAAATTCGCACTCTTGGGGCGTAATAGAATGCTCTCTTGGCGTTCGATCCTCGTTCCTTCGAATGTGAGCATGTACTCGTGGCAAATTCGCACTCTTGGGGCGTAATAGAATGCTCTCTCTTGGGCTTCGATCCTCGTTCCTTCGAATGGGAGCATGTACTCGTGGCAAATTCGCACTCTTGGGGCGTAATAGAATGCTCTCTTGGGGCTTCGATCCTCATTCCTTCGAATGTGAGCATGTACTCGTGGCAAATTCGCACTCTTGGGGCGTAATAGAATGCTCTCTTGGGGCTTCGATCCTCGTTCCTTCGAATGTGAGCATGTACTCGTGGAAAATTCGCACTCTTGGGGCGTAATAGAATGCTCTCTTGGGGCTTCGATCCTCGTTCCTTCGAATCTGAGCATGTACTCGTGGCAAATTCGCACTCTTGGGGCGTAATAGAATGCTCTCTTGGGCTTCGATCCTCGTTCCTTCGAATGTGAGCATGTACTCGTGGCAAATTCGCACTCTTGGGGCGTAATAGAATGCTCTCTTGGGCTTCGATCCTCGTTCCTTCGAATGTGAGCATGTACTCGTGGCAAATTCGCACTCTTGGGGCGTAATAGAATGCTCTCTTGGGCTTCGATCCTCGTTCCTTCGAATGTGAGCATGTACTCGTGGCAAAAAATTCGCACTCTTGGGGCGTAATAGAATGCTCTCTGGGGAGAATGCTCTCTTCGGCTTCGATCCTCGTTCCTTCGAATGTGAGCATGTACTCGTGGCAAATTCGCACTCTTGGGGCGTAATAGAATGCTCTCTTGGGCTTCGATCCTCGTTCCTTCGAATGTGAACATGTACTCGTGGCAAATTCGTACTCTTGGGGCGTAATAGAATGCTCTCTTGGTGTTTCGATCTTCGTTCGTTCGAATGTGAACATGTACTCGTGGCAAACTCGCACTCTTGCGGCGTAATAGAATGCTCTCATGGGGATGCGATCTTCGTTCGTTCGAATGTGAACATGTACTCGTTGCAAACTAGCACTCTTGGGGCGTAATAGAATGCTCTCTTGGGGATTCGATCTTCGTTCGTTCGAATGTGAATGTGTAATCATTGCAAACTCACACTCTTTGGGCGTAATAAAATGCTCTCATGGGGCTTCGATCTTCAATCATTCGAATGTGAACATGTACTCGTGGTAAAGTCACACTCTTGGGGATACTAGAATGCTCACATGGGGCTTCATTCATCGTTCGTTCGAATGTGAACACGTACTCGTGACAAACTCGCACTCTTGGGGCGTACTAGAATGCTCTCATGGGGCTTCGATCTTCGTTCGTTCGAATGTGAACATGTACTCATTGCAAACTCGCACTGTCACGCCCCGACACCGCCACTTTGGTAAGTTCAGGCACGCACACAGACCGCCGAACGGACAGAGTTTCCCCTGTCCGCCCAAGACGTAAACAAAACAGGTACAATGATTTTCACCCAGGAAATACAACATAGCACAGTTTTGCACGAGGGCATATCACAAGAGCATGAATGTAAACTAACTATTACAACATTCCATCCATCCACATTTTACATACATTTTTCTCAATATATATCTTTCGCTCTCGAATACATTACATTCAACAACAGCTTTACATTCTTTTATTTTACTTGTCATACACAAGGGTAATCTACACAGGGTAACCTTGCTATCTAGGGCGCGACGCCCACGCCTCGGTCCGGTGCTGCTCCGCTAATGGATGGCTCTGTAAAATAGTAGGATGAGAACTAAAAGAAGTTTACAGTGGGTTCGGCCACCGACCTCGCCGACTTTCCCACTAGGTCCAACAAGGCATAGTAATACAAAAGGAGATAGCAATACAATATATAAGCAGCTGAATATGTAGTCTACCACTACAAAACATACAACATGCGACAATGAGCACTACTATGCCTTACAATAAGGAATGAATGTCATGGTCTAATATGTTCAACGGTGTCCCTCACACACTCTTGAGCCAGTTCATTCTTGACCCAATCAGGGCTTCTAACAAGACCAAGCCCAACTCCCAAAAATATCATGATTGACCCCACACACAACATGTAATCTCACTATGCTCACTCTCTACACAGGATGCAACACATGCATAGGGTACAAAACACAATATGGTCAATCAACCCGTCTCTTTCATCTTGGACCCAATCGCACCGGCTCACCCGTAGGTCAAGCCACAACTCACCACACCAAGTCACGTGGCGGAGAGGTCTTTCACTCCTAGCCAGCCACCATGACCGTCTGCTGGGGATGGCTTCCCGGGCCTTTCACACCCGTGTTTGCGTGACACTCCGGAGCTCACGGCTTGGGAGTCGCGACCTCCACAAGCCAACAACATACTATGTGATTATGATCTGCCCTCCAACTTGAGGACCTTCCACCTACCGGTGGGTCAACATCTAGGAAGTTCACCAACACGTCGAACTACATATGCAAATTCCCAATCTTTTCCACATTTACTCGAGAGTTTACACAACTCATGTCGCGTGCATCAATAGGATATACAAACACCACACTATGTGGACACAAGCAAATATGCAATGCTCATGGTACATACAACTATGGCAAGACAATGGCACATGCAACGACCCAATTCCACATTTACACTTGGGACTCTCGATTCATGCCATATCCTTTACATGCATAGGAAACCACATCCAATCCATGGTTCCATCACTAGGTTCACATTCAACATCACAATGGCACCTAGTATTTCACTTTATTCCAATGTCCACTCTTTGTTTTCTATTTCCAAACCACTAGTTTACTCTACTAGTTCAATGAATCTCTAGAGTTCACATGGTACTATTTTCACGCTCATGCATCCTAAGTTCAAAGTTCTCAACCACAGTTATCTACTACTAAATTAGGAAACATGCAAATTACATGGCAATGCATATACTTGAACCCTAACATGTATACATGTTGATCTAAATCCATTCACAAGCTTATTCTACTATTTCTTTTACATTTCTAGGGTTCTCAATGTTCAAATGGTCTATACCCATATATGCTAGATTAGCAACTTGCATCAATGAATGTCTATTATCAAGATCAAATAGCATGTAATTTATATAGCAATAAACATAATTGAACCCTAGCATGCATAACTATAAATACATACATGCATACATGCTCAAAAATTAGAATTAGACATAGGGAGAAATCCAACCATTTCGGATAGCACCCCCCCACCTCGTATCGACGTCTAGGGCCGGAAAACCAAGTTTCGCAATTTATCTCCGTTGAAAAGTCTCGACCCAAGCCTAACGAACCATATTCCGCAAAATCTCTCAATCAGACGTCGTAACTTTGTCGTAATCCAAAACGAAGTTGTCCTCCGCGTCGAATTAACCTTCAATTAAGGTTTTACAAGATCAATTTACATCAAAACACAATAGGGACAAAAACCCCAATTCTAACCCTAGGTTTCATGTTCTACAAGAGAATCCCAAAATTCATGGTGAATTCTTAATCAAACTACATTAGAAACATCTAGGAATCTAAAATATCTCATTTACAAAAGATTTATTCCAAACCCTAAACACAAATTATGAGAGCTCACCATAACCACCTTGCTTTCCAAGCTTCTCAAGAGAATCTCATTACTCTTGATAATTCTATAATTAAACTACTTTAGAATTCTCTAAAGATCCTAAATACATCAAATTTAAAGGATTTAACCCAACTTTACTCAAGTCATGAGATTTCACCTTAGCCACCATGGTCAAGAAGCTCAATCCCACCATTAGAGAGCTCTTCTCCAAGCTTCATCTCCTCTTGAAGCTTCAAAATCTCCAATTTCTTTTCTCTTTAATGGAGAAATTACAAGACAAAGGGAGGGATTACAAAGAGAGGGAGGGAGAGATGTGAACTAGAGAGAAAGAGAGAAGCTTCTCCTCTCTTCTCTCATGCTGCGTAGGAACCAGGGAGAGGAGGTGGAGTGAGTTTACATATAGGCCCCCCAACAATTGCAACTTCCAGTTTCAGTTCAGTTCAGAATCTGATACTTTTCGTCGGAGCCCTTCTGAATGTCCGTTTTCGCTCAAATTTGACAGTCATACTCGATTTTAGTTAATTAAAAGAACCGATCATCAGTTTTCAGTTTCAGACCATTTTTTGGTCATCGAAAGCTCTACCGACTAAAATCTCTAGCAGATTGCTGTTATATTTTATTTTCACTTTTCGGGTTTCGGAATGACACGAAACTTTTAATCTAGCCTCAGAAAAATAATTCTGACATATCCTCAAATTTTCATAATTTTCTGACACTGTGAATTTTATGCTAAAAAAATAAGCCCCGTTCCTTACAGAAAATTTTAAATTTTCTGTTTTCATTTTAATTTCAGCACAATTCATTTTCAACTTAAATTTTCTGTTTTCATTTTAATTTCAGCACAATTCATTTTCAACTTATATTTTACTTCTCTAAGTCCAATAAAAAAGTATCTCACACTATTTTTATTTTCACTTACTTTTATATTAAAAATCCTGTACACTGCATTCCACCCCCCTTAAAAAAAGTTTCGTCCGCGAAACTCAGATTCATGCCCCAACTCTTCTTATCGAATAGATGGGGGCATCATTCCATCATCGCGTTTTGCAAGGCCGGGCAGCTTTATAAAGCTTACCACATAGAGGCACGCGAGTGCACGGCTCCTCTGCACGAGCCGGGATGCGAACAGTGATTCTTCACACGTCATATGCTCTCAAACGGCTTATCACCAACCTCAATCCACGCGAAAGGACCAAAATGCCCTATTTCAGGCATTCTGCACAGGTCGGGTCCGGATCCCATAGCCGGGTCCGTATTCTTGCTCTTCCTAGCCTCGCACCGTAACCCAAAAGTCCGGATCCCAAACCCGGGTCCAGAACCCGAGAGCATTTTAGCTCCAGTGCGACTTCTCCAAAAATTCCAAATTTTAGTTTTTGGGTCTTTAATTCGCACCCACACATCTGGAAACTATTGGAACTCAATTCCACACTAGCCATTATCGACTTCCTCTGAACTTTATCCAATTTGGTAAAGTTCGGTATAGCGCACCGAAGTTCAGCATACTATATTTTTTGTTTTTGTAGTCCATATCCACACTCTCCTCCAAGTTCATAATTCCATTGTGGAACTCATATTGGTCCGATCACCGATATTGCTTAAAAGTAATATCATCGATACATCGACCAATCACAAGTGGCCTTATCACTTGTGAATTCTTCGCCACAAATCAAGATGGCACATTTGGCACATCCTCAACTCTAGCTCACTTAGGAGCATAATCTTCAAATCCCCGCGTGGCTTCTACTTTTCCAATGCCTCATAAGAAGCATGTCGCTTCGCTTTCATCTACCACGGGTTGACATCACGTCGTCCTCATGACGAGCTCACACGAACACTTCATTCGTGAACTAGACTCCCTCTCACCGATTAAACTCGGCAGTTGGTGACATAGCATCAAGACGAATAGTATGACCGAGCCTACGCTCCTATGGTCACTATCCTCAATCCTTTGTCCACAACCAATGCTCTCCTACTACTAGAGCTATCGCCTAAACCGCTTACCTCGCTTTGTCACAGATGGTCCACGGACCAAAATTCTCGCATAGGCCTATCGCCTAAATTCACATCTTAACGTCGCGTAACGTCTCTCGCTCGCCAACGCAGACTCAATCGTCACTCGGCGGCGTCCTCACTTAGGAACTCGTACAAATACTCCAACCAGGAGTAACCAAGATGCCAAACTTCTACAAGCCCTAGAGTTAGGTCACAACCCCACTCTCGGAACTCTATCGATCACACAACCTCAGACGTGGCATTCTACGTTCCCGGATCATAGCTCGGACTACTGCCCCGACCATAAGTCTCTGCCCCACCTGTAGGTCTCGGGCCGCTGTCAACACAGCTGACTGCGCCTGTCCATATGGCCCCAGGCTCTACAGTCCACACATGGTTCGGGTACGGATCGTCCCCAAGCAATACCCAGTACCGTCGCTACACACGACTAAAATGCTCTACCGAGCATCACAAACCTCTATCGGCTCCTAAGCACCTAGTGCGAGCCACCAGCCCTGCGAGCGGTCCATGGACCGCTTCACACTTACCAACGCTCAAGTGCTACTGCCAACGAACCCTCTCGGCTGAACGAACCTATCCTCTACTAATACGATAACCAGAGCGTTCTACGCTTCTATACTTTTCCGTGCTAACTACAAGCACTAAGCTACCTTGTTTATGCTTACTCACTACGTGAGTACCACTACCTACCTCAGTTTGAGGTACTACAAGGCCTACTCTGACATCGGCTCGCGCTCCCTAGACCTTGCTGCAGGTGACATACCCCAAACTATCGTGGAGAGGACATATACTATTTTAGTCGATAGGCCCCGATAATCACCCAAAGCTTGACTAACCAACCAAACTGCCTGATAGTCGCCTTTTCCCATTCTCATGGTCAAAAAAAATTCGTGCTCCTCCTGCACGATCGCATTACCTCTTTCTACCCACAAGGCCTAATCCATTACCTCAACAAAAGCTTGCAGCTTGAGTAAGAGAATTTCCTTGAAGCTTTCTAGCTGAAATCCTCACTTAAAGCAATTAGCCTCGTTCTTGTCATTCCGAACCATATACGGAATAAAATTGACCATATAAGAGCATTCCCTCTCAAACTCTCTCACGATGCGGTCTCCCTGCCGCAGCTTCCCGATGATACATGACGTGTTACTACAAGCACCCTTGCCGCAGTCACTCCACTCAATCACATTAAGTGCACTGACTGGAGACACAAATAGCTCTTAACCAATTCAGGACACAGCCACTTGCCGCGCCAATAACTTATAGAGCTCATTACTCCACTTCCCCTGCCGCTGCACTACTCCTATGAGCATAGCCACTAATCCACGAAGTTCTACATCTCCGCTCGCCCCGGATTGCTCGGGGTCACCGCCTACCTTTTCCAGTCAAGGCCTCATTAGAGGTCGACCAAGCGATACCGTGACCTAGGTCAAATCATCGACCTTGAGGGTCAAATACAAAACAGGGTTCCATACAATAGACCAAATTAGGCGAAAGTTACACAAAGGCGCCTATTCTTATCACTAGGTTTCATGTTGTGTGCACCCAACATGAACTCACTCGGTTGAGAATAAATTACGCTTTGAATCTACCTCTACATCCGTTTAGAGGCATCTAGAATACACGATCCAATCAATTCATCTTTCGCCACGTAACATAAGTCCTCGTCTCTCACGAGCCTAAGTCCTTAAGGCCATCAATCCTAAGGTCTCCTAGGTCCTCCTAGACTCATTCTTGCTCTGATACCACCTCAATCTGTCACGCCCCGACACCGCCACTTTGGTCGATTCAGGCACGCGCACAGACCGCCGAACGGACAGAGTTTCCCCTGTCCGCCCAAGGCGTAAACAAAACAGGTACAATGAATTTCACCCAGGAAATACAACATAGCACAGTTTTGCACGAGGGCATATCACAAGAGCATGAATGTAAACTAACTATTACAACATTCCATCCATCCACATTTTACATACATTTTTCTCAATATATATCGTTCGCTCTCGAATACATTACATTCAACAACAGCTTTATATTCTTTTCTTTTACTAGTCATACACAAGGGTAATCTACACAGGATAACCTTGCTATCTAGGGCGCGACGCCCACGCCTCGGTCCAGTGCTGCTCCGCCAATGGATGGCTCTGCAAAAGAGTGGGATGAGAACTAAAAGAAGTTCCCAGTGGGTTCGGCCACCGACCTCGCCGACTTTCCCACTAGGTCCAACAAGGCATAGTAATACAAAAGGAGATAGCAATACAATATATAAGCAGCTGAATATGTAGTCTACCACTACAAAACATACAACATGCAACAATGAGCACTACTATGCCTTACAATAAGGAATGAATGTCATGGTCTAATATGTTCAACGGTGTCCCTCACACACTCTTGAGCCAGTTCATTCTTGACCCAATCAGGGCTTCTAACAAGACCAAGCCCAACTCCCAAAAATATCATGATTGACCCCACACACAACATGTAATCTCACTATGCTCACTCTCTACACAGGATGCAACACATGCATAGGGTACAAAACACAATATGGTCAATCAACCCGTCTCTTTCATCTTGGACCCAATCGCACCGGCTCACCCGTAGGTCAAGCCACAACTCACCACACCAAGTCACGTGGGGGAGAGGTCTTTCACTCCTAGCCAGCCACCATGACTGTCTGTCGGGGAGGGCTCCCGGGGCCCTTCACACCCATGTTCGCGTGACACTCCGGAGCTCACGGCTTGGGAGTCGCGACCTCCACAAGCCAACAACATACTATATGAGTATGATCTGCCCTCCAACTTGAGGACCTTCCACCTACCGGTGGGTCAACATCTATGAAGTTCACCAACACGTCGGCCCTTCACACACGTGTTCGTGTGACACTCCGGAGCTCACGGCTTGGGAGTCGCGACCTCCACAAGCCAACAACATACTATATGAGTATGATCTGCCCTCCAACTTGAGGACCTTCCACCTACCGGTGGGTCAACATCTAGGAAGTTCACCAACACGTCGAACTACATATGTAAATTCCCAATCTTTTCCATATTTACTCGAGAGTTTACACAACTCATGTCGCGTGCATCAATAGGATATACAAACACCACACTATGTGGACACAAGCAAATATGCAATGCTCATGGTACATACAACTATGGCAAGACAATGGCACATGCAACGACCCAATTCCACATTTACACTTGGGACTCTCGATTCATGCCATATCCTTTACATGCATAGGAAACCACATCCATCCATGGTTCCATCACTAGGTTCACATTCAACATCACAATGGCACCTAGTATTTCACTTTATTCCAATGTCCACTCTTTGTTTTCTATTTCCAAACCACTAGTTTACTCTACTAGTTCAATGCATCTCTAGAGTTCACATGGTACTATTTTCACGCTCATGCATCCTAAGTTCAAAGTTCTCAACCACAGTTATCTACTACTAAATTAGGAAACATGCAAATTACATGGCAATGCATATACTTGAACCCTAACATGTATACATGTTGATCTAAATCCATTCACAAGCTTATTCTACTATTTTTTTACATTTCTAGGGTTCTCAATGTTCAAATGGTCTATACCCATATATGCTAGATTAGCAACTTGCATCAATGAATGTCTATTATCAAGATCAAATAACATGTAATTTATATAGCAATAAACATAATTGAACACTAGCATGCATAACTATAAATACATACATGCATACATGCTCAAAAATTAGAATTAGACATAGGGAGAAATCCAACCATTTCGGATAGCACCCCCCCACCTCGTATCGACGTCTAGGGCCGGAAAACCAAGTTTCGCAATTTATCTCCGCCGAAAAGTCTCGAACCAAGCCTAACGAACCATATTCCGCAAAATCTCTCAATCAGACGCCGTAACATTGTCGTAATCCAAAACGAAGTTGTCCTCCGCGTCGAATTAACCTTCAATTAAGGTTTTACAAGATCAATTTAGATCAAAACACAATAGGGACAAAAACCCCAATTCTAACCCTAGGTTTCATGTTCTACAAGAGAATCCCAAAATTTAAGGTGAATTCTTAATCAAACTACATTAGAAGCATCTAGGGATCTTAAATATCTCATTTACAAAAGATTTATTCCAAACCCTAAACACAAATCATGAGAGCTCACCATAACCACCTTGCTTTCCAAGCTTCTCAAGAGAATCTCATTACTCTTGATAATTCTATAATTAAACTACTTAAGAATTATCTAAAGATCCTAAATACATCAAATTTAAAGGATTTAACCCAACTTTACTCAAGTCATGAGATTTCACCTTAGCCACCATGGTCAAGAAGCTCAATCCCACCATCATGCTCGGTTTTAGTTAATTAGAAGAACTGATCATCAGTTTTCAGTTTCGAACCATTTTTTGGTCACCGAAAGCTCTACCGACTAAAATCTCTAGCAGATTGCTGTTATATTTTATTTTCACTTTTTGGGTGTTGGAATGACACGAAACTTTTAATCTAGCCTCAGAAAAATAATTCTGACATATCCTCAAATTTTCATAATTTTCTGACATTGTGAATTTTCTGCTAAAAAAATAAGCCCTATTCTTTACAGAAAATTCTAAATTTTCTGTTTTTATTTTAATTTCAGCACAATTTATTTTCAACTTATATTTTACTTCTCTAAGTCCAATAAAAATAGTATCTCACAGTATTTTTATTAACACTTACTTTTATATTAAAAATCCAGTACAATACACGCACTCTTGGAGATACTAGAATGCTCTCATGGGGCTTCAATCTTCGTTCGTTCGAATGTGAACATGTACTCGTGGCAAACTCGCACTCTTGGGGCTTAATAGAATGCTCTCTTGGGGCTTCGATCTTCGTTCGTTCGAATGTGAACATGTACTCGTGGCAAAGTCACACTCTTGGGGATACTAGAATGCTCTCATGGGGCTTCGATCTTCGTTCGTTCGAATGTGAACATGTACTCGTGGCAAACTCGCACTCTTGGGGCGTAATAGAATGCTCTCTTGGCGCTTCGATCATCATTCGTTCGAATGTGAACATGTACTCGTGGCAAAGCCGCACTCTTGGGGATACTAGAATGCTATCATGGGGCTTCGATATTCGTTCCTTCGAATGTGGACATGTACTCGTGGCAAAGTCACACTCTTGGGGCGTAATAAATGCTCTCTCGGGGCTTCGATCCTCGTTCCTTCGAATGTGAGCATGTACTCGTGGCAAATTCGCACTCTTGGGGCGTAATAGAATCCTCTCTTGGGGCTTCGATCTTCGTTCTTCGAATGTGAACATGTACTCGTGGCAAATTCGCACTCTTGGGGCGTAATAGAATGCTCTCTTGGGCTTCGATCCTCGTTCCTTCGAATGTGAGCATGTACTCGTGGCAAATTCGCACTCTTGGGGCGTAATAGAATGCTCTCTTGGGGCTTCGATCTTCGTCGAATGTGAACATGTACTCGTGGCAAATTCGCACTCTTGGGGCCTAATAGAATCCTCTGTTGGGGCTTCGATCTTCGTTCCTTCGAATGTGAACATGTACTGGTGGCAAATTCGCACTCTTCGGGCGTAATAGAATGCTCTCTTGGACTTCGATCTTTGTTCCTTCGAATATGAACATGTACTCGTGGCAAATTCGCACTCTTGGGGCGTAATAGAATGCTCTCTTGGGCTTCGATCTTCGTTCCTTCGAATGTGAACATGTACTCGTGGCAAATTCGCACTCTTGGGGCGTAATAGAATGCTCTCTTGGGGCTTCGATCTTCGTTCCTTCGAATGTGAACATGTACTCGTGGCAAATTCGCACTCTTGGGGCATAATAGAATGCTCTCTTGGGGCTTCGATCTTCGTTCCTTCGAATGTGAACATGTACTCGTGGCAAATTCGCACTCTTGGGGCGTAATAGAATGCTCTCTTGGGGCTTCGATCCTCGTTCCTTCGAATGTGAGCATGTACTCGTGGCAAATTCGCACTCTTGGGGCGTAATAGAATGCTCTCTTGGGGCTTCGATCCTCGTTCCTTCGAATGTGAGCATGTACTCGTGGCAAATTCGCACTCTTGGGGCGTAATAGAATGCTCTCTTGGGGCTTCGATCCTCGTTCCTTCGAATGTGAGCATGTACTCGTGGCAAATTCGCACTCTTGGGGGGTAATAGAATGCTCTCTTGGGCTTCGATCCTCGTTCCTTCGAATGTGAGCATGTACTCGTGGCAAATTCGCACTCTTGGGGCGTAATAGAATGCTCTCTTGGGCTTCGATCCTCGTTCCTTCGAATGTGAGCATGTACTCGTGGCAAATTCGCACTCTTGGGGCGTAATAGAATGCTCTCTTGGGCTTCGATCCTCGTTCCTTCGAATGTGAGCATGTACTCGTGGCAAATTCGCACTCTTGGGGCGTAATAGAATGCTCTCTTGGGGCTTCGATCCTCGTTCCTTCGAATCTGGGCTTGTACTCGTGGCAAATTCGCACTCTTGGGGCGTAATAGAATGCTCTCTTGGGCTTCGATCTTCGTTCCTTCGAATGTGAGCATGTACTCGTGGCAAATTCGCACTCTTGGGGCATAATAGAATGCTCTCTTGGGCTTCGATCCTCGTTCCTTCGAATGTGTGCATGTACTCGTGGCAAATTCGCACTCTTGGGGCGTAATAGAATGCTCTCTTGGGGCTTCGATCCTCGTTCCTTCGAATGTGAGCATGTACTCGTGGCAAATTCGCACTCTTGGGGCGTAATAGAATGCTCTCTTGGGGCTTCGATCTTCGTTCCTTCGAATGTGTACATGTACTCGTGGCAAATTCGCACTCTTGGGGCGTAATAGAATGCTCTCTTGGGGCTTCGATCCTCGTTCCTTCGAATGTGAGCATGTACTCGTGGCAAATTCGCACTCTTGGGGCGTAATAGAATGCTCTCTTGGGCATCGATCCTCGTTCCTCGAATGTGAGCATGTACTCGTGGCGAATTCGCACTCTTGGGGCGTAATAGAATGCTCTCTTGGGCACTCGTTCTTCGAATGGGGCGTAATAAATTCTCTCTTGGGGCGTAATAGAATGCTCTCTTCTTCGATCCTTCGTTCCTTCGAATGTGAGCATGTACTCGTGGCAAATTCGCACTCTTGGGGCGTAATAGAATGCTCTCTTGGGGCTTCGATCGTTCGTTCCTTCGAATGTGAGCAGCATGTACTCGTGGCAAATTCGCACTCTTGGGGCGTAATAGAATGCTCTCTGGGGGGCTTCGATCTTCGTTCCTTCGAATGTGAGCATGTACTCGTGGCAAATTCGCACTCTTGGGGCGTAATAGAATGCTCTCTTGGGCTTCGATCCTCGTTCCTTCGAATGTGAGCATGTACTCGTGGCAAATTCGCACTCTTGGGGCGTAATAGAATGCTCTCTTGGGCTTCGATCCTCGTCCTTCGAATCTGAGCATGTACTCGTGGCAAATTCGCACTCTTGGGGCGTAATAGAATGCTCTCTTGGGCTTCGAATCTCGTTCCTTCGAATGTGAGCATGTACACGTGGCAAATTCGCACTCTTGGGGCGTAATAGAATGCTCTCTTGGGCTTCGATCTTCGATTCTCGTTCCTTCGAATGTGAGCATGTACTCGTGGCAAATTCGCACTCTTGGGGCGTAATAGAATGCTCTCTTTGGGCTTTGATCCTCGTTCCTTCAAATGTGGGCATGTACTCGTGGCAAATTCGCACTCTTGTGGCGTAATAGAATGCTCTCTTGGGGCTTCGATCCTCGTTCCTTCGAATGTGTTCATGTACTCGTGGCAAATTCGCACTCTTGGGGCGTAATAGAATGCTCTCTTGGGGCTTCGATCCTCGTTCCTTCGAATGTGAGCATGTACTCGTGGCAAATTCGCACTCTGGGGGGCGTAATAGAATGCTCTCTTGGGGGCTTCGATCCTCGTTCCTTCGAATGTGAGCATGTACTCGTGGCAAATTCGCACTGTTGGGGCGTAATTGAATGCTCTCTTGGGGCTTCGATCCTCGTTCCTTCGAATGTGAGCATGTACTCGTGGCAAATTCGCACTCTTGGGGCGTAATAGAATGCTCTCTTGGGCTTCGATCCTCGTTCCTTCGAATGTGAGCATGTACTCGTGGCAAATTCGCACTCTTGGGGCGTAATAGAATGCTCTCTTGGGCTTCGATCCTCGTTCCTTCGAATGTGAGCATGTACTCGTGGCAAATTCGCACTCTCTTGGGGCGTAATAGAATGCTCTCTTGGGGCTTCGATCCTCGTTCCTTCGAATGTGAGCATGTACTCGTGGCAAATTCGCACTCTTGGGGCTTAATAGAATGCTCTCTTGGGGCTTCGATCCTCGTTCCTTCGAATGTGAGCATGTACTCGTGGCAAATTCGCACTCTTGGGGCGTAATAGAATGCTCTCTTGGGCATCGATCCTCGTTCCTTCGAATGTGAGCATGTACTCGTGGCAAATTCGCACTCTTGGGGCGTAATAGAATGCTCTCTTTGGGCTTCGATCCTCGTTCATTCGAATGTGAGCATGTACTCGTGGCAAATTCGCACTCTTGGGGCGTAATATAGAATGCTCTCTTGGGGCTTCGATCCTCGTTCCTTCGAATGTGAGCATGTACTCGTGGCAAATTCGCACTCTTGGGGCTTAATAGAATGCTCTCTTGGGGCTTCGATCTTCGTTCCTTCCTTCGAATGTGAGCATGTACTCGTGGCAAATTCGCACTCTTGGGGCGTAATAGAATGCTCTCTTGGGCTTCGATCCTCGTTCCTTCGAATGTGATGTGAACATGTACTCGTGGCAAATTCGCACTCTTGGGGCGTAATAGAATGCTCTTGGGGGCTTCGATCCTCGTTCCTTCGAATGTGAGCATGTACTCGTGGCAAATTCGCACTCTTGGGGCGTAATAGAATGCTGCTCTCTTTGGGCTTCGATCCTCGTTCCTTCGAATGTGTGAGCATGTACTCGTGGCAAATATAGAATGCTCTCGCACTTCTGTGGCATGTACTCGTGGCAAATTCGCACTCTTGGGGCGTAATAGAATGCTCTCTTGGGCTTCGATCCTCGTTCCTTCGAATGTGAACATGTACTCGTGGCAAATTCGCACTCTTGGGGCGTAATAGAATGCTCTCTTGGGCTTCGATCCTCGTTCCTTCGAATGTGTGCATGTACTCGTGGCAAATTCGCACTCTTGGGGCGTAATAGAATGCTCTCTTGGGGCTTCGATCCTCGTTCCTTCGAATGTGAACATGTACTCGTGGCAAATTCGCACTCTTGGGGCGTAATAGAATGCTCTCTTGGGCTTCGATCCTCGTTCCTTCGAATGTGTTCATGTACTCGTGGCAAATTCGCACTCTTGGGGCGTAATAGAATGCTCTCTTGGGGCTTCGATCCTCGTTCCTTCGAATGTGAGCATGTACTCGTGGCAAATTCGCACTCTTGGGGCGTAATAGAATGCTCTCTTGGGGCTTCGATCCTCGTTCCTTCGAATGTGAGCATGTACTCGTGGCAAATTCGCACTCTTGGGGCGTAATAGAATGCTCTCTTGGGCTTCGATCCTCGTTCCTTCGAATGTGAGCATGTACTCGTGGCAAATTCGCACTCTTGGGGCGTAATAGAATGCTCTCTTGGGCTTCGATCCTCGTTCCTTCGAATGTGAGCATGTACTCGTGGCAAATTCGCACTCTTGGGGCGTAATAGAATGCTCTCTTGGGGCTTCGATCCTCGTTCCTTCGAATGTGACATGTACTCGTGGCAAATTCGCACTCTTGGGGCGTAATAGAATGCTCTCTTGAGGCTTCGATCCTCGTTGCTTCGAATGTGTGCATGTACTCGTGGCGAATTCGCACTCGCACTCTTCTTGGGCGTAATAGAATGCTCTCTTGAGCTTCGATCCTCGTTTCTTCGAATGTGAGCATGTACTCGTGGCAAATTCGCACTCTTGGGGCGTAATAGAATGCTCTCTTGGGCTTCGATCCTCGTTCCTTCGAATGTGAGCATGTACTCGTGGCAAATTCGCACTCTTGGGGCGTAATAGAATGCTCTCTTGGGGCTTTGATCCTCGTTCCTTCGAATGTGAGCATGTACTCGTGGCAAATTCGCACTCTCTTGGGTCGTAATAGAATGCCATCTTGGGCTTCGATCCTCGTTCCTTCGAATGTGAGCATGTACTCGTGGCAAATTCGCACTCTTGGGGCGTAATAGAATGCTCTCTTGGGGCTTCGATCCTCGTTCCTTCGAATGTGAGCATGTACTCGTGGCAAATTCGCACTCTTGGGGCGTAATAGAATGCTCTCTTGGGCTTCGATCCTCGTTCCTTCGAATGTGAGCATGTACTCGTGGCAAATTCGCGCACTCTTGGGGCGTAATAGAATGCTCTCTTGGGGCTTCGATCCTCGTTCCTTCGAATGTGAGCATGTACTCGTGGCAAATTCGCACTCTTGGGGCGTAATAGAATGCTCTCTTGGGGCTTCGATCCTCGTTTCCTTCGAATGTGAGCATGTACTCGTGGCAAATTCGCACTCTTGGGGCGTAATAGAATGCTCTCTTGGGCTTCGATCCTCGTTCCTTCGAATGTGAGCATGTACTCGTGGCAAATTCGCACTCTTGGGGCGTAATAGAATGCTCTCTTGGGCTTCGATCCTCTCGTTCCTTCGAATGTGAGCATGTACTCGTGGCAAATTCGCACTCTTGGGGCGTAATAGAATGCTCTCTAATGGGCTTCGATCCTCGTTCCTTCGAATGTGAACATGTACTCGTGGCAAATTCGCACTCTTGGGGCGTAATAGAATCTCTCTTGTGGGCTTCATGTACTTCGAATGTGGAGCATGTACTCGTGGCAATTCGCACTCTTGGGGCGTAATATGAATGCTCTCTTGGGCTTCGAAATCTCGTTCGTTCCTTCGAATGTGACATGTACTCGTGGCAAATTCGCACTCTTGGGGCACAATAGAATGCTCTCTTGGGGCTTCGATCTCGTTCCTTCGAATGTGTGTGCATGTACTCGTGGCAAATTCGCACTCTTGGGGCGTAATAGAATGCTCTCTTGGGGCTTCGATCTTCGTTCCTTCGAATGTGAACATGTACTCGTGGCAAATTCGCACTCTTGGGGCGTAATAGAATGCTCTCTTGGGGCTTCGATCTTCGTTCCTTCGAATGTGAACATGTACTCGTGGCAAATTCGCACTCTTGGGGCGTAATAGAATGCTCTCTTGGGCTTCGATCCTCGTTCCTTCGAATGTGAGCATGTACTCGTGGCAAATTCGCACTCTTGGGGTGTCACGCCCCGGGTTACCTCTTCCCAGGCGCATGACCAGATCCGCCGCATACACAGTATCTCTACCATGTATACGAAGCGAAAACAACCTCCACATCACAACAACACACAAGGTATCAACAGAGCTGCTATATAATATATCAAAAGATCACTGTACATACATCATCCATAACTCTCACATATAACTCTCATATATACAACACTGATATCAACATCACATAGTATGTACAGACTCAACCATCTATCCAAAATGGGTATACCTCTAGCCAAATATCCGGGGAATAGCTCTACCCGACGGTCTCCTTTCCGCGCTCAGTATGCACGACTGGGGAAGAAGACTCTGCAAAAAGATGTCACCAATGGGTGTGAGAACTACTATCAATCAAGTAGTCCTCAGTGGGTACCGCCACCAGCCTCAGCGGTCTGCCCACTAAGTCCTCAATCTCAAGAGATATATATAGAGCAATAAAAGAGTAGGAGATATACTACCACTACTATGCACAAAGCTCAACTGTCAGTATGAATACCAATAAACTGAATATACCAAATGAGGACTATCATACACAATACAATACCTGCGAACCAGCTAGTACAGGAACCCCATCTGTACCTAGCTCTCGCCATACAATACCTCTCAATACAATACCATACCTCACAACACGATACCTGCGGCCTGATCACGCTCAACCCTCCAGGGAGCTGCTCAACCCTCCAGGGAGCCGACTAGTACAGGAAGCCCGTCTGTAACTAGCCCCTCGTACAACCCTCTGTACGGAACATGCCAACTCTAGAGTGGTACTCGTGGGAGCGACTCAACCGAGCAAAGTACAACCATAGTATACTCCAAGCACCCGCAGGTATATGATCGACACGACTGGGTCAACAAAGGATCATGTGCCCTCGGCACCTCAAAGGATAGTCAACAAGTAAGACCCAATCCACTGTGCCCTCGGCGCCACAAAGGATAATCAACAAGTATGACCCAATCAACTCTCACAAAGAATCACGAGCCCTTGGCACAATCAATGCTCCAGTGCTCACAATCCATCTCAACTCTACCACAAAGAGGAGGCTCTCAACTCTACCACAAAGAGGAGGTACAACAACATAGCACGAGCCACAACATGATCACCTACACTACATGTACAACAACTGGTACAAGGAATCAACAGAATAGGTGTAGGTCCAAATCATGCAACAAGGATACAAAGAAATGCATGCTCATATACATATCATTAGCACATCTAAGATCATAACATGCCCATGCAGTCTATAGATCAGTCTCAACCTAACATGGCATCTCTACATAATCTTAGCATGGCATACTATCATAATCCCAATATCATAATCCAATATCCACATATCATAATCCAATCATCATATCATGCTAACATAATCCAAACAACATCATATCATATTATGCTAACATGAGATAAAACACGTAGGAGGAAGTCCACTGAATCTGGCAAACATCAACCCACCTCACAAGCTAATCCAACCACGGTGGGGAAAGGACAGTATCCTCAGATCCAACCCTCCAGATAACGCACTCCGGCAGCACCCCGATCTGTCAAAACCTCCAAGGAAACTGCTATCTCCAGCAGAATAACAGCTCAGCACCAGATCAGATCAGCAGGATAGAGGAGAACAAGCTAGATCACAAACTAATGCCAACTCATGGCCCTTACTCTAGCTTTCTCTCTCTAGAAACGAAATCACGAAGTGGATTTGCACCAAAAACCATCAGGGACTCGCCTATTTATAGGCGCCCACTTCCCAACTTCCGGGCGCCCACTTCCCAACTTCCGGGCATCTGGAAATCCTGCCGTACAGGTGTCGTCGTGCGGTCAAGCGGTCGGTCGACGGTCAGCAGGCGGTGGGGCGGCGTGTCTCCGGCGATCGACACGTGTCCTGCGTCGCGACACGTGGCTCTCCACGTCACAACTCAAACTGGATCCTCAATCCGGGCGTCCGGTTCATGCATCCAGATCCGATTTCCGTCGGCCACAACCGGATCGTCCACAAAGTGCAACAGGGTCCACATCTTTCGGGCGTCCACTTCACCACTTCCGGGCGCTCGAATCCCGCCAAGTCCAGAAACCCTAAATCTCAAAAATTTCCGAGTACTACATTCTCCCCTCCTTAAAATAGTTTCGTCCTCGAAACTAAAGCACTCACCTCAAGATATAAACAGGTGGGGATAAGATCTCCGCATAACAGTCTCCAACTCCCATGTCGCCTCTCTATCGTCATGAAAATCCCACTGTACCTTAACATAAGGTCGCCGATTACGCAATTCCCTCGTCTCACGAGCAAGAATTCGTATCGGTCGCTCCTCGTACTGAAAATCACATGGGAAGGATCATGCATGTATCTCCTCAGAACAGATACATGAAAGACATCGTGCACTCCTGCAAGTCGAGGCGGAAGGGCCAATAAATCGCGGACTAAGCTTTCCGCGAATCCCAAATCTCCGTATGCCCTTCGATGGTGAGACCTTCAAGAAAACATGATCACCAACATGAAACTCTAGATCTCGCCTCCGAGTATCAGAATAACTCTTTTGCCTACTCTGAGCCGTCTCAATATGCCGTCGTATCAACTTAACTTTCTCTTCGGCTTCAAGCAAAAGGTCTGGTCCCAACGTCTTCTTTTCACCAACATCATCCCAATACAGAGGTGATCGACATTTGCGTCCATACAATGCTTCAAACGGAGCCATCTTAATGCTCGCTTGATAGCTATTGTTGTACGCAAACTCTACCAATCTCAGATGTCGATCCCAACCTCCACCAAAATCCAAGACACAAGCTCTCAACATATCCTCGAGTGTCTGTATAGTGCGCTCGGACTGACCATCAGTCTGGGGATGAAACGCAGTGCTAAATCGAAGCTGAGTCCCCAAAGCTGTTTGTAAACTCTTCCAGAAATGAGAAACAAACCTTGGGTCTCTATCAGATACTATTGAGATTGGCACTCCATGCAATCTCAATATCTCATCCATATACAGCTGCGCAAGTCGCTCACGTGACCAAGTAATCTGCATAGGCAGAAAATGAGCAGACTTCGTCAGCCTATCAACAATCACCCAAATAGAATCACAGCCGCTCGAAGTCCTCGGCAATCCTACGATGAAATCCATCGTAATATGATCCCACTTCCACTCAGGTATTGGAAGACTCTGTAGCTTACCAGCTGGTACACGATGTTCAGCCTTAACTTGCTGACATGTCAAACATTGAGCTACAGCTCTACCAATATCCCGCTTCATACCATTCCACCAGAAGTGAGTCTTCAGATCCTGGTACATCTTTGTCCCTCCAGGATGTACAGAATAAGGAGAATAATGTGCTTCCTTCAATATCTCCTCTCGAATCTCCTGATCCGCTGGTACACATAGACGTCCTCTATAGCGAAGAGTCTCAGCATCATCACAAGTAAAGTCTTCAAGATCTCCACTTTTCAGTTGATCTCGAACTTTCACCAAGTAAGGATCCACACTCTGTTTCTCTCGAATCCTATCTAACAGAGTGGGTTGTAAGATCAGAGTCATCAGTCTCACTGTCATCCCAGAAGTAAGCACTTCAAGGGATAACCTCCGCATCTCCTCCACTAGGACAGGCTGTTGAGTAACACATAAACTCAAAGTCGCCACAGCCTTCCTACTCAAAAGCATCGGCAACAACGTTCGCCTTACCGGGATGGTATAATATAGAAATGTCATAATCCTTCAATAATTCTAACCATCTCCGTTGCCGTAGATTCAACTCTTTCTGTGTAAACAGATACTTGAGGCTCTTGTGATCTGTATACACTTCACAATGCTCTCCATAAAGATAGTGGCGCCATAGCTTCAGAGCAAAGACTACCGCCGCCAACTCCAGATCATGAGTGGGGTAGTTCTTCTCATATTCCTTTAGTTGTCTTGAAGCATATGCAATCACTTTGCCATGTTGCATCAGCACGCAACCCAAGCCACTATGCGAAGCATCACTATAGATGACAAATCCTTCGCCCATCACAGGTAGTGCAAGAATAGGGGCTGTCATCAATCTCTGCTTAAGCTCATCAAAGCATTCTTGACACTCATCACTCCAAACATACTTAACTCCTTTCCTGGTTAACCGAGTAAGTGGTGTAGAGAGTTTCGCAAAGCTCTCCACGAATCGTCGATAATACCCGGCTAGACCAAGAAAACTTCGCACTTCAGATATGGTCGTCGGTCTAGGCCAATCACGAATTGCCTCAATCTTCTTAGGATCAACAGCTACTCCCGAAGCTGAAATCACATGGCCTAAAAAGGCAACCTCTCTCAACCAAAATTCACAAGCTTTGCATACAACTTCTTCTCTCGCAAGAGTTGTAGCACTAATCTCAATGCTCCTCATGCTCCGCATCATCACGGGAGTAAATCAAAATATCATCATAAAAACTACCACGAAACTTGTCCAAGAAGGACTTAAAGACTCGGTTCATCATATCCATAAATGCAGCAGGGGCATTAGTCAACCCAAACGGCATGACTGTAAACTCATAATGCCCATACCGAGTTCTAAAAGCTGTCTTAGAAATATCCTCGGCCTTCACCTTCAACTGGTGGTAACCGGACTGAAGATCAATCTTAGAAAAGACACACGCTCCCTGTAATTGATCGAACAGATCATCGATACGTGGGAGGGGGTATCTATTCTTGATGGTCACTTTGTTCAATTCTCGATAATCCACACACAACCTAAGTGAACCATCCTTCTTCTTCACAAATAGTACAGGCGCTCCCCAGGGCGACACACTGGGTCTAATAAAACCTTTATCCATCAAATCTTGCAATTGCGCCTTCAACTCTCTCAACTCAGCTGGTGCCATTCTATAGGGTGTCTTCGAGATTGGCGCGGTTCCTGGTACCACATCAATCACGAATTCAATCTCCCTATCAGGAGGCATCGAGGATAACTCAGAAGGAAATACATCCGAAAATTCACGGACAATAGGAATATCCTCGAGTCCTGGTACAACAGTAGGCACCTCAGTTACTGTTGCTAAGTAGGCCATACATCCACTATTTAACATCTGTCTGGCCTTAGAAGAAGAGATCGTCACTGCGAACAGTGAACTCTTACAACCTTCATAGACATACTCCTCATGTCCAGGCTCACGAAAGATTACCGTCTTAGATCCACAATCTATCGTAGCAAAGTATCGAGATAACCAATCCATGCCTAGGATTACATCAAAATCCTGTAACTGTCTCAATACCAATAAGTCAACAGACATGATCCAAGGTCCTACTTGCACAGGACATCCTAAACAACCATGTGTTACTTGCAAATTATGGTCAGGTACCCGCACCTCCTGTGCCTGGGGTAACAATCCTAAACAACTTCTCCATCTCACAATTCCAGGCTTCTACCACCCACGGTTCTATGCTACTTCCATTGAATCGTGGTGGATCAAACCTACAGAAGCGAGCTAATCTATCCGCCATCCGCTCCTGCTCCTCTTCAGAAAGCACTTGACTAGGCTGAGTACTTCCTTCTCCAGGTTGAGATGTAGTTGGAGTAGTTGCCGCCTGAGGTTCCATAGCTCGAGGCGTAGAGAAAGCATCACACATCTTCTGCAACAAGGCACTCTGCTGCCTTCCAACTGCAGCTATGTCTGCTAGCTGCTCCTGCAGAGCGGGCCGTTCACTAGGTCCCGTCTGCTCAGGCATATCCGAAGGCGTCGGATGCGCTCGCGTCGATGGTCGTCGAGGAGGCATAGTAATAATCCTGCAACAGAATACCCGATTAGGACCACAAACAACTCACGACCCAATCTAGCGAAAGTCTAGAAGGACACTTCTTTTCTTCTCAGATTATTATGTCGTCTGCAGCCAACATAATTCATCCGATAAGAGAAGGCATAATCCTTCAATCACTCTTCCTACACAAGGAAGGATTCAACAACCCAATCTTTGACTTTCGCGATCAATCACGTCTCTCTCGTCATTCTTAGGTCTGTTTATCTTAGGTTTCCTAGGCCCTCTTGACCTATTCCTAAGCTCTGATACCAACTTAATATGTCACGGCCCGGGTTACCTCTTCCCAGGCGCATGACCAGATCCGCCGCATACACAGTATCTCTACCGTGTATACGAAGCGAAACAACAACATTCACAACAAACACACAGAGCTAAAGGTATCAACAGAGCTGCTATATAATATATCAAAAGATCACTGTACATACATCATCCATAACTCTCACATATAACTCTCATATACAACACTGATATCAACATCACATAGTATGTACAGACTCAACCATCTATCCAAAATGGGTATACCTCTAGCCAAATATCCGGGGAATAGCTCTACCCGACGGTCTCCTTTCCGCGCTCAGTATGCACGACTGGGGAAGAAGACTCTGCAAAAAGATGTCACCAATGGGTGTGAGAACAACTATCAATCAAGTAGTCCTCAGTGGGTACCGCCACCAGCCTCAGCGGTCTGCCCACTAAGTCCTCAATCTCAAGAGATATGTATAGAGCAATAAAAGAGTAGGAGATATACTACCACTACTATGCACAATGCTCAACTGTCAGTATGAATGCCAATAAACTGAATATACCAAATGAGGACTATCATACACAATACAATACCTGCGAACCAGCTAGTACAGGAACCCCATCTGTACCTAGCTCTCGCCATACAATACCTCTCAATACAATACCATACCATACCATACCTCACAACACGATACCTGCGGCCTGATCACGCTCAACCCTCCAGGGAGCTGCTCAACCCTCCAGGGAGCCGACTAGTACAGGAAGCCCGTCTGTAACTAGCCCCTCGTACAACCCTCTGTACGGAACATGCCAACTCTAGAGTGGTACTCGTGGGAGCGACCCAACTGAGCAAAGTACAACCATAGTATACGCCAAGCACCCGCAGGTATATGATCGACACGACTGGGTCAACAAAGGATCATGTGCCCTCGGCACCTCAAAGGATAGTCAACAAGTAAGACCCAATCCACTGTGCCCTCGGCACCACAAAGGATAATCAACAAGTATGACCCAATCAACTCTCACAAAGAATCACGTGCCCTTGGCACAATCAATGCTCCAGTGCTCACAATCCATCTCAACTCTACCACAAAGAGGAGGCTCTCAACTCTACCACAAAGAGGAGGTACAACAACATAGCACGAGCCACAACATGATCACCTACACTACATGTACAACAACTGGTACAAGGAATCAACAGAATAGGTGTAGGTCCAAATCATGCAACAAGGATACAAAGAAATGCATGCTCATATACATATCATTAGCACATCTAAGATCATAACATGCCCATGCAGTCTATAGATCAGTCTCAACCTAACATGGCATCTCTACATAATCTTAGCATGGCATACTATCATAATCCCAATATCATAATCCAATATCCACATATCATAATCCAATCATCATATCATGCTAACATAATCCAAGCAACATCATATCATATTATGCTAACATGAGATAAAACACGTAGGAGGAAGTCCACTGAATCTGGCAAACATCAACCCACCTCACAAGCTAATCCAACCACGGTGGGGAAAGGACAGTATCCTCAGATCCAACCCTTCAGATAACGCACTCCGGCAGCACCCCGATCTGTCAAAACCTCCAAGAAAACTGCTATCTCCAGCAGAATAACAGCTCAGCTCGTTCCTTCGAATGTGAAATGTACTGTACTCGTGGCGAATTCGCACTCTTGGGGGTCCGTAATAGAATGCTCTCATGGGGTTTCGATCTTCGTTCTTCGAATGTGAACATGTGCTCGTGGCAAATTCGTACTCGTGGGCGTAATAGAATGCTCTCTGGGGGGCTTCGATTTCGTTCGATCGAAAACATGTACTCGTGGCGATTCGATTTCGCACTCTTGGCAACTAATAATGCTCGGGCTCTCTTGGGGCTTAATAGAATGCGTCTCGATCTTCGAATCGTGAACAATGTACTCGTGGCAAACTCGCACTCTTGGGGTAAATAGAATGCTGGCAATGGGCTTCGATCTGGGGCTTCGATCGTTTTCGCACTCTTGGGGCGTAATAGAAATGCTCTTGGGGCTTCGATCTTCGTTCCTTCGAAATGTGAACATCTACTCGTGACAAATTCGCACTCTTGGGGCGTAATAGAATGCTCTCTTGGGGGGCTTCGATCTTCGTTCCTTCGAATGTGAACATGTACTCGTGGCAAATTCACACTCTTGGGGCGTAATTGAATGCTCTCTTGGGGCTTCGATCTTCGTTTCTTCGAATGTGAGCATGTACTCGTGGCAAATTCGCAAACTTGGGGGCGTAATAGAATGCTCTCTTGGGGTTCGATCCACGTTCCTTCGAATGTGAGCATGTACTCGTGGCAAATTCGCACTCTTGGGACGTAATAGAATGCTCTCTTGGGCTTCGATCCTCCTTCCTTCGAATGTGAGCATGTACTCGTGGCAAATTCGCACTCTTGGGGGCGTAATAGAAATGCTCTCTTGGGGCTTCGATCTTCGTTCCTTCGAATGTGAACATGTACTCGTGGCAAATTCGCACTCTTGGGGGCGTAATAGAATGCTCTCTTGGGGCTTCGATCTTCGTTCCTTCGAATGTGAGCATGTACTCGTGGCAAATTCGCACTCTGGGGGGGCGTAATAGAATGCTCGATGGGGCTTCGATCTTCGTTCGTTTCTTCGAATGTGAACATGTACTCGTGGCAAATTCGCACTCTTGGGGCGTAATAGAATGCTCTCTTGGGGCTTCGATCTTCGTTCCTTCGAATGTGAACATGTACTCGTGGCAAATTCGCACTCTTGGGGCGTAATAGAATGCTCTCTTGGGGCTTCGATCTTCGTTCCTTCGAATGTGAGCATGTACTCGTGGCAAATTCGCACTCTTGGGGCGTAATAGAATGCTCTCTTGGGCTTCGATCCTCGTTCCTTCGAATGTGAGCATGTACTCGTGGCAAATTCGCACTCTTGGGGCGTAATAGAATGCTCTCTTGGGCTTCGATCTTCGTTCCTTCGAATGTGAGCATGTACTCGTGGCAAAATTCGCACTCTTGGGGCGTAATAATAGAATGCTCTTGGGGGGCTTCTTCGATCCTTCGTTCTTCGAATGTGAGCATGTACTCGTGGCAAATTCGCACTCTTGGGGCGTAATAGAATGAATGCTCTTGGGCTTCTTCGATCGTTCGTTCCTTCGAATGTGAACATGTACTCGTGGCAAATTCGCACTCTTGGGGGTAATAATAGAATGCTCTCTTGGGGCTTCGATCTTCGTTCCTTCGAATTCGAATGTGTGGCATGTACTCGTGGGGCAAATTCGCACTCTTGGGGCGTAATAGAATGCTCTCTTCTTGGGCTTCGATCGTTCGTTCCTTCGAATGTGAGCATGTACTCGTGGCAAATTCGCACTCTTGGGGCGTAATAGAATGCTCTCTTCGGCTTCGATCCTCGTTCCTTCGAATGTGAGCATGTACTCGTGGCAAATTCGCACTCTTGGGGGCGTAATAGAATGCTCTCTTGGGCTTCGATCCTCGTTCCTTCGAATGTGAGCATGTACTCGTGGCAAATTCGCACTGGGGGTAATATAATGCTCTCTTGGGCTTCGAATCTCTCTTGGGCTTCTTCGATCCTCGTTTCTTCGAATGTGAGCATGTACTCGTGGCAAATTCGCACTCTTGGTGCGTAATAGATGCTGCTCTCTTGGGCTTCTTCGTTCTCTTCGAATCGTTCGTTCCTTCGAATGTGAGCATGTACTCGTGGTAAAATTCGCACTCTTGGGGCGTAATAGAATGCTCTCTCTTCGGGGCTTCGATCTCGTTCCTTCGAATGTGAGCATGTACTCGTGGCAAATTCGCACTCTTGGGGCGTAATAGAATGCTCTCTGGGGCTTCGATCTTCGTTCTTCGAATGTGAGCATGTACTCGTGGCAAATTCGCACTCTTGGGGCGTATTAGAATGCTCTCTTGGGCTTTCCTTCGTTCCTTCGAATGTGAGCATGTACTCGTGGCAAATTCGCACTCTTGGGGCGTAACAATAGAATGCTCTCTTGGGCTTCGATCTTCGTTCCTTCGAATGTGAGCATGTACTCGTGGCAAATTCGCACTCTTGGGGCGTAATAGAAGAATGCTCTCTTGGGCTTCGATCTTCGTTCTTCGATCGAATGTGAGCATGTACTCGTGGCAAATTCGCACTCTTGGGGCGTAATAGAATGCTCTCTGCTCTCTTGGGCTTCGATCCTCGTTCCTTTCCTTCGAATGTGAGCATGTACTCGTGGCAAATTCGCACTCTTGGGGCGTAATAGAATGCTCTCTTGGGCTTCGATCTCTCGTTCCTTCGAATGTGAGCATGTACTCGTGGCAAATTCGCACTCTTGGGGCGTAATAGAATGCTCTCTTGGGGCTTCGATCTTCGTTTCCTTCGAATGTGAGCATGTACTCGTGGCAAATTCGCACTCTTGGGGCGTAATAGAATGCTCTCTTGGGTCGATCCTTCGTTCCTTCGAATCCTCGTTCCTTCGAATGTGAACATGTACTCGTGGCAAATTCGCACTCTTGGGGCGTAATAGAATGCTCTCTTGGGCTTCTTCGATCCTTCTTCGTTCCTTCGAATGTGAGCATGTACTCGTGGCAAAATTCGCACTCTTGGGGGGTAATCTAATATGAATCTTCTCTTGGGGCTTCGATCTTCGTTCCTTCGAAATGTGCATGTACTCTCGTGGCAAATTCGCACTCTTGGGGCGTAATAATAAATCTCTTTCGGGGGCTTCGATCTTCGTTCGTTCCTTCGAATGTGAGCATGTACTCGTGGCAAATTCGCACTCTTGGGGCGTAATAGAATGCTCTCTCTTGGGCTTCGATCCTCGTTCCTTCGAATGTGAGCATGTACTCGTGGCAAATTCGCACTCTTGGGGCGTAATAGAATGCTCTCTTGGGCTTCGATCCTTCGTTCCTTCGAATGGGAGCATGTACTCGTGGCAAATTCGCACTCTTGGGGCGTAATAGAATGCTTGGGGCTTCGATCTCGTTCGTTCTTCCTTCGAATGTGAGCATGTACTCGTGGCAAATTCGCACTCTTGGGGCGTAATAGAATGCTCTCTTGGGCTTCGATCGTTTCGTTCCTTCGAATGTGAGCATGTACTCGTGGCAAATTCGCACTCTTGGGGCGTAATAGATGCTCTCTCTCTTGGGCTTCGATCTTCGTTCCTTCGAATGTGAGCATGTACTCGTGGCAAATTCGCACTCTTGGGGCGTAATAGAATGCTCTCTCTTGGGGCTTCGATCGTTCGTTCCTTCGAAATGTGCATGTACTCGTGGCGTAAAATTCGCACTCTTGGGGCGTAATAGAATGCTCTCTTGGGCTTCGATCCTCGTTCCTTCGAATGTGAGCATGTACTCGTGGCAAATTCGCACTCTTGGGGCGTAATAGAATGCTCTCTTGGGGCTTCGGCTTCGATCCTCGTTCCTTCGAATGTGAGCATGTACTCGTGGCAAATTCGCACTCTTGGGGCGTAATAGAATGCTCTCTTGGGCTTCGATCCTTCGTTCTTCGATCGATCTCGTTCCTTCGAATGTGAGCATGTACTCGTGGCAAATTCGCACTCTTGGGGGGCGTAATAGAAGAATGCTCGATGGGGCTTCGATCCTCGTTCCTTCGAATGTGAGCATGTACTCGTGGCAAAATTCGCACTCTTGGGGCGGGGCTCTAATAGAATGCTCTCTTTGGGCTTCGATCCTCGTTCCTTCGAATGTGAGCATGTACTCGTGGCAAATTCGCACTCTTGGGGCGTAATGAATGCTCTCTCTTGGGCTTCGATCCTCGTTCCTTCGAATGTGAGCATGTACTCGTGTGGGCAAATTCGCACTCTTGGGGCGTAATAAATGCTCTCTTGGGGCTTCGATCTTCGTTCCTTCGAATGTGAGCATGTACTCGTGGCAAATTCGCACTCTTGGGGCGTAATAGAATGCTCTCTCTTGGGCTTCGATCCTCGTTCCTTCGAATGTGAGCATGTACTCGTGGCAAATTCGCACTCTTGGGGCGTAATAGAATGCTCTGGGCTTCGGGCTTCTTCGATCCTCGTTCGATCGATTCGAATGTGAGCATGTACTCGTGGCAAATTCGCACTCTTGGGGCGTAATAGAATCTCTCTCTGGGGCTTCGATCCTCGTTCTTCGAATGTGAGCATGTACTCGTGGCAAATTCGCACTCTTGGGGCGTAATAGAATGCTCTCTTGGGCTCTTCTTCGATCCTCGTTCCTTCGAATGTGAGCATGTACTCGTGGCAAATTCGCACTCTTGGGGCGTAATAATAGATCTCTCTCTCTTGGGCTTCGATCCTCGTTCCTTCGAATGTGAGCATGTACTCGTGGCAAATTCGCACTCTTGGGGCGTAATAATAGAATGCTCTCTTGGGCTTCGATCCTCGTTCCTTCGAATGTGAGCATGCATGTACTCGTGGCAAATTCGCACTCTAGGGGCGTAATAGAATGCTCTCTTGGGCTTCGATCTTCGTTCCTTCGAATGTGAGCATATACTCGTGGCAAATTCGCACTCTTGGGGCGTAATAGAATGCTCTTCTTCTTGGGCTTCTCTTCGTTCCTTCGAATTCGTTCCTTCGTGTGCAAAATGCACATGTACTCGTGGCAAATTCGCACTCTTGGGGGGGCGTAATAGAATGCTCTCTGGGGCTTCTTCGATCTTCGTTCCTTCGAATGTGAGCATGTACTCGTGGCTCTCGTGGCAAATTCGCACTCTTGGGGCGTAATAATCTCTCTCTTCGATCTGGGGTTCTTCGATCGTTCGAATTCGAATGTGAGCATGTACTCGTGGCAAATTCGCACTCTGGGGGGGCGTAATAGAATGCTCTCTTGGGCTTCGATCCTTCGTTCCTTCGAATGTGAGCATGTACTCGTGGCAAATTCGCACTCTTGGGGCGTAATAGAATGCTCTCTTGGGGCTTCGATCTTCGTTCCTTCGAATGTGAGCATGTACTCGTGGCAAATTCGCACTCTTGGGGTAATAATAGAATCTCTTGGGCTTCGATCTTCGTTCCTTCGAATGTGAGCATGTACTCGTGGCAAATTCGCACTTTGGGGCGTAATAGATGCTGCTCTCTTGGGCTTCGATCTTCGTTCCTTCGAAATGTGGCATGTACTCGTGGCAAATTCGCACTCTTGGGGCGTAATAGAATGCTCTCTTGGGCTTCGATCGTTCGTTTCGTTCGAATGTGAAGCATGTACTCGTGGCAAAAAATTCGCACTCTTGGGGGGCGTAATAGAATGCTCTCTTGGGCTTCGATCCTCGTTCTTCGAATGTCGAAATGTGGCAAATGTCGCACTCTCGTGGCAAATTCGCACTCTTGGGGCTTAATAATAGAATGCTCTCTTGGGGGCTTCGATCTTCGTTCCTTCGAATGTGAGCATGTACTCGTGGCAAATTCGCACTCTTGGGGCGTAATAATAGAATGCTCTTTGGGCTTCGATCCTCGTTCTTCGAATGTGAGCATGTACTCGTGGCAAATTCGCACTCTTGGGGGTAATAGAAATGCTCTCTTGGGCTTCGATCCTCGTTCCTTCGAATGTGAGCATGTACTCGTGGCAATTCGCACTCTTGGGGCGTAATAGAATGCTCTCTTGGGCTTCGGCTTCGATCCTTCTCGTTTCGAATGTCGAATGTGAGCATGTACTCGTGGCAAATTCGCACTTGGGGGTAATAATAGAATGCTCTCTCTTGGTTCTTCGATCTCGTTCGTTCTTCGCAAAATGTGAACATGTACTCGTGGCAAAATTCGCACTCTCTGGGGGCGTAATAGAATGCTCTCGAATGGGGCTTCGATCTTCGTTCTTCGAATGTGAGCATGTACTCGTGGCAAATCGCACTCTTGGGGCGTAATAGAAATCTCTCTGGGGCTTCTTCTTCGTTCTTCTTCGTTCCTTCGAATGTGAGCATGTACTCGTGGCAAATTCGCACTCTTGGGGCGTAATAGAAATCTCTCTTGGGGATCCTCTTCGAATCTCATTCCTCGCGAATTGATGTACTCGTGATGCATTCGACTGTGCATGTACTCGTGGCAAATTCGCACTCTTGGGGCGTAATAGAATGCTCTCTTGGGGCTTCGATCGTTCGTTCCTTCGAATGTGAGCATGTACTCGTGTAGCATGTACTCGTGGCAAATTCGCACTCTTGGGGCGTAAATAGAATGCTCTCTTCGATCCTCTTCGATCTTCGTGTCTCTTCGAATCGTGCATGTACTCGTGGCAAATTCGCACTCTTGGGGCGTAATAATATGAATGCTCTCTCGGGCTCTTCGATCTTCGTTGTTCGTAATGTGGCATGTACTCTCGGGGCGTAATAGAATTCGCACTCTTGGGGCGTAATAGAATGCTCTCTTGGGCTTCGATCCTCGTTCCTTCGAAATGTGAGCATGTACTCGTGGCAAATTCGCACTCTGGGGGGGCGTAATAGAATGCTCTCTTGGGCTTCGATCTCGTTCGTTCCTTCGAATGTGAGCATGTACTCGTGGCAAATTCGCACTCTTGGGGCGTAATAGAATCTCTCTCTGGGGCTTCGATCTTCGTTCTTCTTCGAATGTGCATGTACTCGTGGCAAATTCGCACTCTTGGGGCGTAATAGAATGCTCTCTTGGGCTTCGATCTTCTCGTTCCTTCGAATGTGAGCATGTACTCGTGGCAAATTCGCACTCTGGGGGGGGCGTAATAGAATGCTCTGATTTGGGCTTCGATCCTTCGTTCCTTCGAATGTGAGCATGTACTCGTGGCAAATTCGCACTCTTGGGTAATAAGAATGAATGCTCTCTTGGGGCTTCGATCTTCGTTCCTTCGAATGTGAGCATGTACTCGTGGCAAATTCGCACTCTGGGGGCGAATAATAGAATGCTCTCTTGGCTTCGCTTTCTTCGATCTCTCGTTCCTTCGAATGTGAGCATGTACTCGTGGCAAATTCGCACTCTTGGGGCGTAATAGAATGCTCTCTTGGGCTTCGATCCTCGTTCCTTCGAATGTGAGCATGTACTCGTGGCAAATTCGCACTCTTGGGGCGTAATAGAATGCTCTCTGGGGCTTCTTGGGATCTTCGTTCTTCGAATGGCTCTCGTTCCTTCTTCGTTCTTCGAATGTGAGCATGTACTCGTGGCAAATTCGCACTCTTGGGGCTAATAGAATGCTCTCTTGGGCTTCGATCTTCGATCCTCGTTCTTCTTCGAATGTGAGCATGTACTCGTGGCAAATTCGCACTCTTGGGGCGTAATAGAATGCTCTCTTGGGCTTCGATCTTCGATCTTCTTCGTTGAGCTTCGAATCGCATGTACTCTGTGCAAATTCGCACTCTTACTCGTAATAAAAATTCTCTTGGGCTCTTGGGGCTCGTAATGAGCATGTACTCGAATGCTCTCTTGGGGGCTTCGATCGTTCGATTCCTTCGAATGTGAGCATGTACTCGTGGCAAATTCGCTCTCTTGGGGCGTAATAGAAATCTCTTGGGCTTCTCTTGACTCTCGTTCTTCGAATGTGAATCTCATGTACTCGTGGCAAATTCGCACTCTTGGGGCGTAATAGAATGCTCTCTTTAATCTCGGCTCTTCGAATCTCTTGGCAAATTCGCTTCTTCGAATGCTCTCTTGCTTCGATCTTCTTCGAATGAATGTGCATGTACTCGTGGCAAATTCGCACTCTTGGGGGGGCGTAATAGAATGCTCTGCTCTGGGCTTCGATCTTCTTCGATCCTTTCGTTCATGTACTCGAATGCAAACTCGCATGTATTCTCGTGGCAAATTCGGGCTCTTGGGGCGTAATAGAATGCTCTCTTGGGGGCTTTCGATCTTCGTTCGCATCGAATGTGAGCATGTACTCGTGGCAAATTCGCACTCTTGGGGGGGCTCTCTTAATAGAATGCTCTCTTGAATTCGATCTTCGTTCCTTCGAATCGCACTCATGTACTCGTGGGCAAATTCGCACTCTTGGGGGGCGTAATAGAATGCTCTCTTGGGCTTCGATCTTCGTTCGTTCTTCGAATGTGAGCATGTACTCGTGGCAAATTCGCACTCTTGGGGCGTAATAGAATGCTCTCTTGGGCTTCGATCCTTCGTTCCTTCGAATGTGAGCATGTACTCGTGGCAAATTCGCACTCTTGGGGCGTAATAGAATGCTCTCTTGGGCTTCGATCTTCGATCTTCGTTCCTTCGAATGTGAGCATCGTGTACTCGTGGCAAATTCGCACTCTTGGGGCGTAATAGAATAATAATAGAATGCTCTCTTGGGCTTCGATCCTCGTTGCAATTTCGAATGTGAGCATGCACTCTCGTGGCAAATTCGCACTCTTGGGGCGTAATAATATGCTCTGCTTCGATCTTGGGCTTCGTTCCTTCTTCGTTCCTTCGAATGTGAGCATGTACTCTTGGCGTGGCAAATTCGCACTCTTGGGGTAATAATAGAATGCTCTCTTGGGGCTTCGATCCTCGTTCCTTCGAATGTGAGCATGTACTCGTGGCAAATTCGCACTCTCTTGGGGCGTAATAGAATGCTCTCTTGGGCTTCGATCCTCGTTCCTTCGAATGTGAGCATGTACTCGTGGCAAAAATTCGCACTCTTGGGGCGTAATAGAATAGAATGCTCTCTCTTGGGGGCTTCGATCTTCTTCGTTCCTTCGAATGTGAGCATGTACTCGTGGCAAATTCGCACTCTTGGGGCGTAATAGAATGCTCTCTTGGGCTTCGATCCTCGTTCCTTCGAATCGAATGTGAGCATGTACTCGTGGCAAATTCGCACTCTTGGGGTAATAATAGAATGCTCTTGGGCTTGGGCTTCGATCCTCGTTCCTTCGAAGGTGAGCATGTACTCGTGGCAAATTCGCACTCTTGGGGCGTAATAGAATGCTCTCTGGGGCTTCGATCCTCGTTCCTTCGAATGTGAGCATGTACTCGTGGCAAATTCGCACTCTTGGGGCGTAATAAAGAATCTCTTGGGCTTCGATCCTCGTTCCTTCGAATGTGAGCATGTACTCGTGGCAAATTCGCACTCTTGGGGCGTAATAGAATGCTCTCCTGGGGCTTCGATCTCGTTCCGTCGAATCTGGGCATGTACTCGTGCCAAATTCGCACTCTTGCGGCGTAATAGAATGCTCTCTTGGGCTTCGATCCTCGTTCCTTCGAATGTGTGCATGTACTCGTGGCAAATTCGCACTCTTGGGGCGTAATAGAATGTTCTCCTGGGGCTTCGATCCTCGTTCCTTTCGAATGTGTGAGCATGTACTCGTGGCAAAAATTCGCACTCTTGGGGCGTAATAGAATGCTCTCTTCGGCTTCTTCGATCCTTCGTTTCCTTCGAATGTGAGCATGTATTCGTGGCAAATTCGCACTCTTGGGGCGTAATAGAATGCTCTCTTGGGGCTTCGATCTTCGTTCCTTCGAATGTGAACATGTACTCGTGGCAAATTCGCACTCTTGGGGCGTAATAGAATAGAATGCTCTTGGGATCTTCGATCTCGTTCCTTCGAATGTGAACATGTACTCGTGGCAAATTCGCACTCTTGGGGCGTAATAGAATGCTCTCTTGGGCTTCGATCTTCGTTCGTTCCTTCGAATGTGAGCATGTACTCGTGGCAAATTCGCACTCTTGGGGGGGCGTAATAGAATGCTCTCTTGGGCTTCGATCCTCGTTCCTTCGAATGTGAGCATGTACTCGTGGCAAATTCGCACTCTTGGGGCGTAATAGAATGCTCTCTCTTGGGCTTCGGCTTTCGATCTCGTTCCTTCGAATTCGAATGTCGAATGTGAGCATGTACTCGTGGCAAATTCGCACTCTTGGGGCTAATAGAATAGAATGCTCTCTTGGGGCTTCGATCTTCGTTCTCGTTCCTTCGAATGTGAGCATGTACTCGTGGCAAATTCGCACTCTTGGGGCGTAATAGAATCTCTCTCTTGGGGCTTCGATCTCGTCGTTTCTGTGTGCATTCGAATGTGCACATGTACTCTCGTGGGCGTAAAAATCGCACTCTTGGGGGGCGTAATAGAATGCTCTCTGGGGCTTCGATCCTCGTTCGTTCTTCGAATGTGAACATGTACTCGTGGCAAAAATTCGCACTCTTGGGGCGTAATAATAGAATGCTCTGGGGGGCTTCGATCGATCCTCGTTCCTTCGAATGGAAGCATGTACTCGTGGCAAATTCGCACTCTTGGGGCGTAATAGAATGTTCTTTTGGTCTTCGATCTTCGTTCCTTCGAATGCGAGCATGTACTCGTGGCAAATTCGCACTCTTGGGGCCTAATAGAATGCTCTCTTGGGCTTCGATCCTCGTTCCTTCGAATGTGAGCATGTACTCGTGGCAAAATTCGCACTCTTGGGGCGTATAATAGAATGCTCTCTTGGGGCTTCGATCCTCGTTCGTTCGAATGTCGAATGTGGCATCGTACTCGGGCAAATTCGCACTCTTGGGGCGTAATAGAATGCTCGATGGGCTTCGATTCGATCTTCGTTTCTTCGAATGTGCATGCATGTACTCGTGGCAAATTCGCACTCTCTTGGGGCGTAATAGAATGCTCTCTTGGGCTTCGATCTTCGTTCCTACGAATGTGAGCATGTACTCGTGGCAAATTCGCACTCTTGGGGCGTAATAGAATGCTCTCTTGGGGCTTCGATCCTCGTTCCTTCGAATGTGAGCATGTACTCGTGGCAAATTCGCACTCTTGGGGCGTAATAGAATGCTCTCTTGGGCTTCGATCTTCGTTCCTTCGAATGTGAGCATGTACTCGTGGCAAATTCGCACTCTTGGGGCGTAATAGAATGCTCTCTTGGGCTGGGGCTTCGATCGATCGTTCGTTCTTCGAATGTGAGCATGTACTCGTGGCAAATTCGCACTCTGGGGGGGCGTAATAATAGAATGGGCTCTTGGGCTTCGATTTTCGTTAGTTCGAATGTGAGCATGTACTCGTGGCAAATTCGCACTCTTGGGGCGTAATAGAATGCTCTCTTGGGCTTCGATCTTCGTTCCTTCGAATGTGAGCATGTACTCGTGGCAAATTCGCACTCTTGGGGCGTAATAGAATGCTCTCTTGGGGCTTCGATCCTCGTTCCTTCGAATGTGAGCATGTACTCGTGGCAAATTCGCACTCTTGGGGCGTAATAGAATGCTCTCTTGGGCTTCGATCCTCGTTCCTTCGAATGTGAGCATGTACTCGTGGCAAATTCGCACTCTTGGGGCGTAATAGAATGCTCTCTTGGGCTTCGATCTTCGTTCCTTCGAATGTGAGCATGTACTCGTGGCAAATTCGCACTCTTGGGGCGTAATAGAATGCTCTCTTGGGCTTCTTCGATCTTCGTTCGTTCCTTCGAATGTGTGCATGTACTCGTGGCAAATTCGCACTCTTGGGGCGTAATAGAATGCTCTCTTGGGGCTTCGATCTTCGTTCCTTCGAATGTGATTATGTACTCGTGGCAAATTCGCACTCTTGGGGCGTAATAGAATGCTCTCTTGGGGGGCTTCGATCTTTCGTTCTTCGAATGTGAACATGTACTCGTGGGCAAATCCGCTCTCTTGGGGCGTAATAGAATGCTCTCTGGGGCTTCGATCCTCGTTCCTTCGAATGTGAGCATGTACTCGTGGCAAATTCGCACTCTTGGGGCGTAATAGAATGCTCTCTTGGGCTTCGACCTCGTTCCTTCGAATGTGAGCATGTACTCGTGGCAAAATTCGCACTCTTGGGGCGTAATAGAATGCTCTCTTGGGGCTTCGTTCCTTCGATCTTCGTTCCTTCGAATGTGAGCATGTACTCGTGGCAAATTCGCACTCTTGGGGGTAATAGATGCTCTCTCTTGGGGCTTCGATCTTCGTTCTTTCGAATGTGAGCATGTACTCGTGGCAAATTCGCACTCTTGGGGCGTAATAGAATGCTCTCTTGGGCTTCGATCTTCGTTCCTTCGAATGTGAGCATGTACTCGTGGCTAATTCGCACTCTTGTGGCGTAATAGAATGCGCTCTGGGGCTTCGATCTTCGTTCCTTCGAATGTGAGCATGTACTCGTGGCAAATTCCCACTCTTGGGGCGTAATAGAATGCACTCTTGGGCTTCGATCTTTGTTCCTTCGAATGTGAGCATGTACTCGTGGCAAATTCGCACTCTTGGGGCGTAATAGAATGCTCTCTTGGGCTTCGATCTTCGTTCCTTCGAATGTGAGCATGTACTCGTGGCAAAATTCGCACTCTTGGGGCGTAATAGAATGCGCTCTTGGGCTTCGATCTTCGTTCCTTCGAATGTGAGCATGTACTCGTGGCAAATTCGCACTCTTGGGGCGTAATAGATGCTCTCTCTTGGGCTTCGATCTTCGTTCCTTCGTTCCTTCGAATGTGAACATGTACTCGTGGCAAATTCGCACTCTTGGGGCGTAATAGAATGCTCTCATGGGGCTTCGATCCTCGTTCCTTCGAATGTGAGCATGTACTCGTGGCAAATTCGCACTCTTGGGGCGTAATAGAATGCTCTCTTGGGGCTTCGATCTTCGTTCCTTCGAATGTGAACATGTACTCGTGGCAAATTCGCACTCTTGGGTCGTAATAGAATGCTCTCTTGGGGCTTCGATCTTCGTTCCTTCGAATGTGAGCATGTACTCGTGGCAAATTCGCACTCTTGGGGCGTAATAGAATGCTCTCTTGGGGCTTCGATCTTCGTTCTTCGAATGTGAACATGTACTCGTGGCAAATTCGCACTCTTGGGGCGTAATAGAATGCTCTCTTGGGGCTTCGATCTTCGTTCCTTCGAATGTGAACATGTACTCGTGGCAAATTCGCACTCTTGGGGCGTAATAGAATGCTCTGATGGGGCTTCGATCTTCGTTCCTTCGAATGTGAACATGTACTCGTGGCAAATTCGCACTCTTGGGGCGTAATAGAATGCTCTCTTGGGGCTTCGATCTTCGTTCCTTCGAATGTGAACATGTACTCGTGGCAAATTCGCACTCTTGGGGGGGTAATAGAATGCTCTCTCTTGGGGCTTCGATCCTTCGTTCTTCGAATGTGAGCATGTACTCGTGGAAAATTCGCTCTCTTGGGGCGTAATAGAATGCACTCTTGGGGCTTCGATCTTCGTTCCTTCGAATGGTGGGCTTCGATCCTCGTTCCTTCGAATGTGAGCATGTACTCGTGGCCAATTCGCACTCTTGGAGCCTAATAGAATGCTCTCTTGGGGCTTCGATCCTCGTTCCTTCGAATGTGAGCATGTACTCGTGGCAAATTCGCACACTTGGGGCGTATTAGAATGCTCTCATGGGGCTTCGATCCTCGTTCCTTCGAATGTGAGCATGTACTCGTGGCAAATTCGCACACTTGGGGCGTATTAGAATGCTCTCATGGGGCTTCGATCCTCGTTCCTTCGAATGTGAGCATGTACTCGTAGCGAATTCGCACTCTTGGGGCGTAATAGAATGCTCTCTTGGGGCTTCGATCCTCGTTCGTTCGAATGTGAACATGTACTCGTGGCGAATTCGCACTCTTGGGGCGTAATAGAATGCTCTCTTGGGGCTTATGTATGTACTCGTGGCGAATTCGCACTCTTGGGGCGTAATAGAATGCTCTCTTGGGCTTCGATCCTCGTTCCTTCGAATGTGAGCATGTACTCGTGGCCAATTCGCACTCTTGGAGCCTAATAGAATGCTCTCTTGGGGCTTCGATCCTCGTTCCTTCGAATGTGAGCATGTACTCGTGGCAAATTCGCACTCTTGGGGCGTATTAGAATGCTCTCATGGGGCTTCGATCCTCGTTCCTTCGAATGTGAGCATGTACTCGTGGCAAATTCGCACTCTTGGGGCGTAATAGAATGCTCTCTTGGGCTTCGATCCTCGTTCCTTCGAATGTGAGCATGTACTCGTGGCAAATTCGCACTCTTGGGGCGTAATAGAATGCTCTCTTGGGGCTTCGATCCTCGTTCCTTCGAATGTGAGCATGTACTCGTGGCAAATTCGCACTCTTGGGGCGTAATAGAATGCTCTCATTGGGCTTCGATCCTCGTTCCTTCGAATGTGAGCATGTACTCGTGGCGAATTCGCACTCTTGGGGCCTAATAGAATGCTCTCTTGGGGCTTCGATCCTCGTTCCTTCGAATGTGAGCATGTACTCGTGGCGAATTCGCACTCTTGGGGCCAAATAGAATGCTCTCTTGGGGCTTCGATCCTCGTTCCTTCGAATGTGAGCATGTACTCGTGGCCAATTCGCACTCTTGGGGCGTAATTGAATGCTCTCTTGGGGCTTCGATCCTCGTTCCTTCGAATGTGAGCACGTACTCGTGGCAAATTCGCACTCTTGGGGCGTATTAGAATGCTCTCTTGGGCTTCGATCCTCGTTCCTTCGAATGTGAGCATGTACTCGTGGCAAATTCGCACTCTTGGGGCGTAATAGAATGCTCTCATGGGGCTTCGATCCTCGTTCCTTCGAATCGAATGTGAGCATGTACTCGTGGCTAATTCGCACTCTTGGGGCGTAATAGAATGCTCTCTTGGGGCTCGTTCCTTCGAATCTGAGCATGTACTCGTGGCAAATTCGCACTCTTGGGGCGTAATAGAATGCTCTTTGGGCTTCGATCCTCGTTCCTTCGAATCTGAGCATGTACTCGTGGCAAATTCGCACTCTTGGGGCGTAATAGAATGCTCTCTTGGGCTTCGATCCTCGTTCCTTCGAATGTGAGCATGTACTCGTGGCAAATTCGCACTCTTGGGGCGTAATAGAATGCTCTCATGGGGCTTCGATCCTCGTTCCTTCGAATCTGAGCATGTACTCGTGGCAAATTCGCACTCTTGGGGCGTAATAGAATGCTCTCTTGGGCTTCGATCCTCGTTCCTTCGAATGTGAGCATGTACTCGTGGCAAGCTCGCACTCTTTGGGCGTAATAGAACGCTCTCATGGGGCTTCAATCCTCGTTCGTTCGAATCTGAGCATGTACTCGTGGCAAATTCGCACTCTTGGGGCGTAATAGAATGCTCTCTTGGGGCTTCGATCCTCCTTCCTTCGAATCTGAGCATGTACTCGTGGCGAATTCGCACTCTTGGGGCGTAATAGAATGCTCTCTTGGGCTTCGATCCTCGTTCCTTCGAATCTGAGCATGTACTCGTGGCAAGCTAGCACTCTTTGGGCGTAATAGAATGCTCTCATGGGGTTTCAATCCTCGTTCGTTCGAATCTGAGCATGTACTCGTGGCAAGCTCGCACTCTTGGGGCGTAATAGAATGCTCTCTTGGGGCTTCGATCCTCGTTCCTTCGAATGTGAGCATGTACTCGTGGCAATCTCGCACTCTTTGGGCGTAATAGAACGCTCTCATGGGGTTTCAATCCTCGTTCGTTCGAATGTGAGCATGTACTCGTGGCAAATTCGCACTCTTGGGGCGTAATAGAATGCTCTCACGGGGTTTCAATCCTCGTTCGTTCGAATCTGAGCATGTACTCGTGGCAAGCTCGCACTCTTTGGGCGTAATAGAACGCTCTCATGGGGTTTCAATTCTCGTTCGTTCGAATCTGAGCATGTACTCGTGGCAAGCTCGGACTCTTAGGCGCAATAGAAAGCTCTCATGGGGTTCCAATCCTCGTTCGTTCGAATCTGAGCATGTACTCGTGGCAAGCTCGCACTCTTTTTGTCACGCCCCGGGTTACCTCTTCCCAGGCGCATGACCAGATCCGCCGCATACACAGTATCTCTACCATGTATACGAAGCGAAACAACATCCACAATCAAACACACAGAGCTAAAGGTATCAACAGAGCTGCTATATAATATATCAAAAGATCACTGTACATACATCATCCACAACTCTCACATATAACTCTCATATACAACACTGATATCACAATCATACTGTATGTACAGACTCAGCCATCTAACCAAAAATGGGTATACCTCTAGCCAAATATCCGGGGAATAGCTCTACCCGACGGTCTCCTTTCCGCGCTCAGTATGCACGACTGGGGAAGAAGACTCTGCAAAAAGATGTCACCAATGGGTGTGAGAACTACTATCAATCAAGTAGTCCTCAGTGGGTACCGCCACCAGCCTCAGCGGTCTGCCCACTAAGTCCTCAATCTCAAGAGATATGTATAGAACAATAAAAGAGTAGGAGATATACTACCACTACTATGCACAAAGCTCAACTGTCAGTATGAATGCCAATAAACTGAATATACCAAATGAGGACTATCATACTCAATACAATACCTGCGAACCAGCTAGTACAGGAACCCCATCTGTACCTAGCTCTCGCCATACAATACCTCTCAATACAATACCATACCTGCGGCCTGATCACGCTCAACCCTACAGGGAGCTGCTCAACCCTCCAGGGAGCCGACTAGTACAGGAAGCCCGTCTGTAACTAGCCCTTCGTACAATCCTCTGTACGGAACATGCCAACTCTAGAGTGGTACTCGTGGGAGCGACCCAACCGAGCAAAGTACAACCATAGTAACCGCCAAGCACCCGCAGGTATATGATCGACACGACTGGGTCAACAAAGGATCATGTGCCCTTAGCACCTCAAAGAATAGTCAACAAGTAAGACCCAATCCACTGTGCCCTTGGCACTACAAAGGATAATCAACAAGTATGACCCAATCCATGCTCTCACAAAGAACCACGTGCCCTCGGCACAATCAATGCTCCAGTGCTCACAATCAATCTCAACTCTATCACACAAGAGGAGGCTCTCGACTCTACCACAAAGAGGAGGTACAACAACATAGCACGAGCCACAACATGATCACCTACACTACATGCACAACAACTGGTACAAGGAATCAACAGAATAGGTGTAGGTCCAATCATGCAACAAGGATACAAAGAAATGCATGCTCATATACATATCATTAGCACATCTAAGATCATAACATGCCCATGCGGTCTATAGATCAGTCTCACCCTAACATGGCATCTCTAACATAATCTTAGCATGGCATACTATCATAATCCCAATATCATAATCCAATATCCACATATCATAATCCAATCATGCTAACATAATCCAAACAACATCATATCATATTATGCTAACATGAGATAAAACACGTAGGAGGAAGTCCACTGAATCTGGCAAACATCAACCCACCTGAAAAGCTAATCCAACCACGGTGGGGAAAGGACAATATCCTCAGATCCAACCCTCCAGGATAATGAACTCCGGCAGCACTCCGATCTGTCAAAACCTCCAAGGAAACTGCTATCTCCAGCAGAATAACAGCTCAGCACCAGATCAGATCAGCAGAGTAGAAGAGAGCAAGCAGGGTTACAAACTATGCCAACACATGGCCCTAAACCCACTTTCTCTCTCTAGAAACGAAATCACGAAGTGGAAATGAGCCTAAAACCATCAGGGACTCGCCTATTTATAGGCTCCCAAAACCCCACTTTCGGGCGCCCACTTCCCAACTTCCGGGCGTCCGGAAACTCTGCAGTCCAGGTGTCGTCATGTGCACAAGCGGTCGGTCGGCGGTCAGCAGGCGGTGGGGCGGTGTGTCTCCGGCGATCGACACGTGTCCTGCGTCGCGACACGTGGCCCTCCACGTCACAACTCAAACCGGATCCATAATCCGGGCGTCCGGTTCATGCATCCAAATCCGATCTCCGTCGGCCACAACCGGATCGTCCACAAAGTGCAACAGGGTCCACTTCTTTCGGGCGTCCACAACCTCTCTTCCGGGCGCCCGAATCCCGCCAAGTCCAGAAACCCTAATTCTCAAAAATTTCCGAGTACTACACTTTGGGCGTAATAGAACGCTCTCATGAGGTTTCAATGCTCGTTCCTTCGAATCTGAGCATGTACTCGTGGCAAGCACGCACTCTTTGGGCGTAATAGAACGCTCTCATGGGATTTCAATGCTCGTTCGTTCGAATCTATGCATGTACTCGTGGCAATCTCGCACTCTTAGGGCGTAATAGAACACTCGCATGGGGTTTCAATCCTCGTTCGTTCGAATCTGAGCATGTACTCGTGGCAAACTCGCACACTTTGGCGTAATAGAATGCTCTCACGGGGTTTCAATCCTCGTTCGTTCGAATCTGAGCATGTACTCGTGGCAAGCTCGCACTCTTAGGCGCAATAGAACGCTCTCATGGGGTTTCAATCCTCGTTCGTACGAATCTGAGCATGTACTCGTGGCAAGCTTGCACTCTTTGGGCGTAATAGAACGCTCTCATGGGGTTTCAATCCTCGTTCGTTCGAATATGAGCCTGTACTCGTGGCAAGCTCGCACTCTTAGGCGCAATTGAAAGCTCTCATGGGGTTCCAATCCTCGTTCGTTCGAATCTGAGCATGTACTCGTGGCAAGCTCGCACTCTTTGTGTGTAATAGAACGCTCTCATGGGGTTTCAATCCTCGTTCGTTCGAATCTAAGCATGTACTCGTGGCAATCTCGCACTCTTAGGGCGTAATAGAATGCTCTCATGGGGTTTCAATCCTCGTTCGTTCGAATCTGAGCATGTACTCGTGGCAATCTCGCACTCTTAGGCGCAATAGAAAGCTCTCATGGGGTTCCATTCCTCGTTCATTCGAATCTGAGCATGTACTCGTGGCAAGCTCGCACTCTTTGGGCGTAATAGAATGCTCTCATGGGGTTTCAATGCTCGTTCGTTCGAATCTGAGCATGTACTCGTGGAAAGCTCGCACTCTTTGGGCGTAATAGAACGCTCTCATGGGGTTTCAATCCTCGTTCGTTCGAATATGAGCATGTACTCGTGGCAAGCTCTTACTCTTAGGCGCAATAGAAAGCTCTCATTGGGTTTCAATGCTCGTTCGTTCGAATCTGAGCATGTACTCGTGGCAATCTCGCACTCTTTGGGCGTAATAGAACGCTCTCATGGGGTTTCAATCCTTGTTCGTTCGAATCTGAGCATGTACTCGTTGAAAGCTCGCACTCTTTGGGCGTAATAGAACGCTCTCATGGGGTTTCAATCCTCGTTCGTTCGAATATCAGCATGTACTCGTGGCAAGCTCGCACTCTTTGGGCGTAATAGAACGCTCTCATGGGGTTTCAATGCTCGTTCGTTCGAATCTGAGCATGTACTCGTGGAAAGCTCGCACTCTTTGGGCGTAATAGAATGCTCTCATGGGTTTCAATCCTCGTTCGTTCGAATATGAGCATGTACTCGTGGCGAGCTCGCACTCTTTGGGCGTAATAGAACGCTCTCATGGGGTTTCAATCCTCGTTCGTTTGAATCTGAGCATGTACTTGTGGCGAGCTCGCACTCTTAGGCGCAATAGAAAGTCTCTAACGGGGTTCCAATCCTCGTTCGTTCGAATCTGAGCATGTACTCGTGGCAAGCTCGCACTCTTTGGGCGTAATAGAATGCTCTCATGAGGTTTCAATGCTCGTTCGTTCGAATCTGAGCATGTACTCGTGGCAAGCACGCACTCTTTGGGCGTAATAGAACGCTCTCATGGGGTTTCAATGCTCGTTCGTTCGAATCTGAGCATGTACTCGTGGCAAGCTCGCACTCTTTGGGCGTAATAGAACGCTCTCATGAGGTTTCAATGCTCGTTCCTTTGAATCTGAGCATGTACTCGTGGCAAGCTCGCACTCTTTGGGCGTAATAGAACGCTCTCATGGGATTTCAATCCTCGTTCGTTCGAATATGAGCATGTACTCGTGGCGAGCTCGCACTCTTTGGGCATAATAGAACGCTCTCATGGGGTTTCAATCCTCGTTGGTTTGAATCTGAGCATGTACTTGTGGCGAGCTCGCTCTCTTAGGCGCAATAGAAAGCTCTAATGGGGTTCCAATTCTCGTTCGTTCGACTCTGAGCATGTACTCGTGGCAAGCTCGCACTGTTTGGGCGTAATAGAACGCTCTCATGAGGTTTCAATCCTCGTTCCTTCGAATCTGAGCATGTACTTGGGCAAGCACGCACACTTTGGGCGTAATAGAACGCTCTCATGGGGTTTCAATGCTCGTTCGTTCGAATCTGAGCATGTACTTGTGGCGAGCTCGCACTCTTAGGTGCAATAGAACGCTCTCATGGATTTCAATCCTCGTTCGTTCGAATCTGAGCATGTACTCGTGGCAAGCTCGCACTCTTTGGGCGTAATAGAACGCTCTCATGGGGTTTCAATCCTCGTTCGTTCGAATATGAGCATGTACTCGTGGCGAGCTCGCACTCTTTGGGCGCAATAGAACGCTCTCATGGGATTTCAATCCTCGTTGGTTTGAATCTGAGCATATACTTGTGGCGAGCTCGCTCTCTTAGGCGCAATAGAAAGCTCTAATGGGGTTCCAATCCTCGTTCGTTCGAATCTGAGCATGTACTCGTGGCAAGCTCGCACTCTTTGGGCGTAATAGAACGCTCTCATGGGGTTTCAATCCTCGTTCGTTCGAATCTGAGCATGTACTCGTGGCAATCTCGCACTCTTTGGGCGTAATAGAACGCTCTCATGGGGTTTCAATCCTTGTTCGTTCGAATCTGAGCATGTACTCGTTGAAAGCTCGCACTCTTTGGGCGTAATAGAACGCTCTCATGGGGTTTCAATCCTCGTTCGTTCGAATATCAGCATGTACTCGTGGCAAGCTCGCACTCTTTGGGCGTAATAGAACGCTCTCATGGGGTTTCAATGCTCGTTCGTTCGAATCTGAGCATGTACTCGTGGAAAGCTCGCACTGTTTGGGCGTAATAGAACGCTCTCATGAGGTTTCAATGCTCGTTCGTTTGAATCTGAGCATGTACTTGTGGCGAGCTCGCACTCTTAGGTGCAATAGAACGCTCTCATGGGGTTTCAATCCTCGTTCGTTCGAATCTGAGCATGTACTCGTGGCAAGCTCGCACTCTTAGGTGCAATAGAACGCTCTCATGGGGTTTCAATCCTCGTTCGTTCGAATCTGAGCATGTACTCGTGGCAAGCTCGCACTCTTTGGGCGTAATAGAACGCTCTCATGGGGTTTCAATCCTCGTCGTCGTTCGAATCTGAGCATGTACTCGTGGCAAGCTCGCACTCTTTAGGCGCAATAGAACGCTCTCATGGGGTTTCAATCAATCCTCGTTCGTTCGAATCTGAGCATGTACTCGTGGCAAGCTCGCACTCTTTGGCGCGAAATAGAACGCTCTCATGGGGGTTTCAATCCTCGTTCGTTCGAATCTGAGCATGTACTCGTGGCAAGCTCGCACTCTTTGGGCGTAATAGAAACGCTCTCATGGGGTTTCAATCCTCGTTCGTTCGAATCTGAGCATGTACTCGTGGCAAGCTCGCACTCTCTTGGGCGTAATAGAACGCTCTCATGGGGTTTCAATCCTCGTTCGTTCGAATCTGAGCATGTACTCGTGGCAAGCTCGCACTCTTTGGCGCAATAGAACGCTCTCTCATGGGGTTCAATCCTCGTTCGTTCGAATCTGAGCATGTACTCAAGGCACGCTCGCACTCTTTGGGCGGAATAGAACGCTCCCATGGGGTTTCAATCCTCGTTCGTTCGAATCTGAGCATGTACTCGTGGCAAGCTCGCACTCTTTGGGCGTAATAGAACGCTCTCATGGGGTTTCAATCCTCGTCGTTCGTTCGAATCTGAGCATGTACTCGTGGCAAGCTCGCACTCTTTGGGCGTAATAGAACGCTCTCATGGGGTTTCAATCCTCGTTCGTTCGAATCTGAGCATGTACTCGTGGCAAGCTCGCACTCTTTGGCGCAATAGAACGCTCTCATGGGGTTTCAATCCTCGTTCGTTCGAATCTGAGCATGTACTCGTGGCAAGCTCGCACTCTTTGGGCGTAATAGAACGCTCTCATGGGGTTTCAATCCTCGTTCGTTCGAATCTGAGCATGTACTCGTGGCAAGCTCGCACTCTTTGGGCGCAATAGAACGCTCTCATGGGGTTTCAATCCTCGTTCGTTCGAATCTGAGCATGTACTCGTGGCAAGCTCGCACTCTTTGGGCGTAATAAAACGCTCTCATGGGGTTTCAATACTCGTTCGTTCGAATCTGAGCATGTACTCGTGGCAAGCTCGCACTCTTTGGGCGCAATAGAACGCTCTCATGGGGTTTCAATCCTCGTTCGTTCGAATCTGAGCATGTACTCGTGGCAAGCTCGCACTCTTAGGCGCAATAGAAAGCTCTCATGGGGTTTCAATCCTCCTCGTTCGTTCGAATCTGAGCATGTACTCGTGGCAAGCTCGCACTCTTTGGGCGTAATAGAACGCTCTCATGGGGTTTCAATCCTCGTTCGTTCGTTCGAATCTGAGCATGTACTCGTGGCAAGCTCGCACTCTTTAGGCGCAATAGAAAGCTCTCATAGGGCTTCGATGCTCGTTCGTTCGAATCTGAGCATGTACTCGTGGCAAGCTCGCACTCTTTGGGCGTAATAGAACGCTCTCATGGGGTTTCAATCCTCGTTCGTTCGAATCTGAGCATGTACTCGTGGCAAGCTCGCACTCTTTGGGCGCAATAGAACGCTCTCATGGGGTTTCAATCCTCGTTCGTTCGAATCTGAGCATGTACTCGTGGCAAGCTCGCACTCTTAGGCGCAATAGAAAGCTCTCATGGGGTTTCAATCCTCGTTCGTTCGAATCTGAGCATGTACTCGTGGCAAGCTCGCACTCTTAGGCGCAATAGAAAGCTCTCATGGGGTTTCAATCCTCGTTCGTTCGAATCTGAGCTTGTACTCGTGGCAAGCTCGCACTCTTTGGGCGTAATAAAAACGCTCTCAAGTGGTTTCAATCCTCGTTCGTTCGAATCTGAGTATGTACTCGTGGCAAGCTCGCACTCTTAGGCGCAATAGAACGCTCTCATGGGGTTTCAATCCTCGTTCGTTCGAATCTGAGCATGTACTCGTGGCAAGCTCGCACTCTTTGGGCGCAATAGAACGCTCTCATGGGGTTTCAATCCTCGTTCGTTCGAATCTGAGCATGTACTCGTGGCAAGCTCGCACTTTTTGGGCGTAATAGAACGCTCTCATGGGGTTTCAATCCTCGTTCGTTCGAATCTGAGCATGTACTCGTGGCAAGCTCGCACTCTTAGGGCGTAATAGAACGCTCTCATGGGGTTTCAATCCTCGTTCGTTCGAATCTGAGCATGTACTCGTGGCAAGCTCGCACTCTTAGGCGCGATAGAACGCTCTCATGGGTTTCAATCCTCGTTCGTTCGAATCTGAGCATGTACTCGTGGCAAGCTCGCACTCTTTGGGCGTAATAGAACGCTCTCATGGGGTTTCAATTCTCTGAGCATGTCGTGGCAATCGAATTTGTTGCATGTAGAACCTCTCATGGGGTTTCAATCCTCGTTCGTTCGAATCTGAGCATGTACTCGTGGCAAGCTCGCACTCTTAGGCGCAATAGAACGCTCTCATGGGGCTTCAATCCTCGTTCGTTCGAATCTGAGCATGTACTCGTGGCAAGCTCGCACTCTTTGGGCGAATAGAACGCTCTCATGGGGTTTCAATCCTCGTTCGTTCGAATCTGAGCATGTACTCGTGGCAAGCTCGCACTCTTAGGCGCAATAGAACGCTCTCATGGGGTTTCAATCCTCGTTCGTTCGAATCTGAGCATGTACTCGTGGCAAGCTCGCACTCTTAGGGCGCAATAGAACGCTCTCATGGGGTTTCAATCCTCGTTCGTTCGAATCTGAGCATGTACTCGTGGCAAGCTCGCACTCTTTGGGCGCAATAGAACGCTCTCATGGGGTTTCAATCCTCGTTCGTTCGAATCTGAGCATGTACTCGTGGCAAGCTCGCACTCTTTGGGCGCAAATAGAACGCTTTCATGTGGTTTGAATCCTCGTTCGTTCGAATCTGAGCATGTACTCGTGGCAAGCTCGCACTCTTAGGCGCAATAGAACGCTCTCATGGGGTTTCAATCCTCGTTCGTTCGAATCTGAGCATGTACTCGTGGCAAGCTCGCACTCTTTGGGCGGAATAGAACGCTCTCATGGGGTTTCAATCCTCGTTCGTTCGAATCTGAGCATGTACCTCTCATGGGGTTTCAATCCTCGTTCGTTCGAATCTGAGCATGTACTCGTGGCAAGCTCGCACTCTTAGGCGCAATAGAAAGCTCTCATGGGGTTTCAATCCTCGTTCGTTCGAATCTGAGCATGTACTCGTGGCAAGCTCGCACTCTTAGGCGCAATAGAACGCTCTCATGGGTTTCAATCCTCGTTTTTTTCGAATCTGAGCATGTACTCGTGGCAAGCTCGCACTCTTAGGCGCAATAGAAAGCTCTCATGGGGTTTCAATCCTCGTTCGTTCGAATCTGAGCGTGTACTCGTGGCAAGCTCGCACTCTTTGGCGCAATAGAACGCTCTCATGGGGTTTCAATCCTCGTTCGTTCGAATCTGAGCATGTACTCGTGGCAAGCTCGCACTCTTTGGGCCTAATAGAACGCTCTCATGGGGTTTCAATCCTCGTTCGTTCGAATCTGAGCATGTACTCGTGGCAAGCTCGCACTCTTAGGCGCAATAGAACGCTCACAAGGGGTTTCAATCCTCGTTCGTTCGAATCTGAGCATGTACTCGTGGCAAGCTCGCACTCTTTGGGCGGAATAGAACGCTCTCATGGGGTTTCAATCCTCGTTCGTTCGAATCTGAGCATGTACCTCTCATGGGGTTTCAATCCTCGTTCGTACGAATCTGAGCATGTACTCGTGGCAAGCTCGCACTCTTAGGCGCAATAGAAAGCTCTCATGGGGTTCCAATCCTCGTTCGTTCGAATCTGAGAATGTACTCGTGGCAAACTCGCACTCTTTGGGCGTAATAGAACGCTCTCATGGGGTTTCATTCCTCATTCGTTCGAATCTGAGCATGTACTCGTGGCAAGCTCGCACTCTTAGGCGCAATAGAAAGCTCTCATGGGGTTTCAATCCTCGTTCGTTCGAATCTGAGCATGTACTCGTGGCAAGCTCGCACTCTTTGGGCGTAATAGAACGCTCTCATGGGGTTTCAATCCTCGTTCGTTCGAATCTGAGCATGTACTCGTGGCAAGCTCGCACTCTTTGGGCGTAATAGAACGCTCTCATGGGGTTTCAATCCTCGTTCGTTCGAATCTGAGCATGTACTCGTGGCAAGCTCGCACTCTTAGGCGCAATAGAAAGCTCTCATGGGGTTTCAATCCTCGTTCGTTCGAATCTGAGCATGTACTAGTGGCAAGCTCGCACTCTTAGGCGCAATAGATTGCTCTCATGGGTTTCAATCCTCGTTCGTTCGAATCTGAGCATGTACTCGTGGCAAGCTAGCACTCTTTGGGCGTAATAGAACGCTCTCATGGGGTTTCAATCCTCGTTCGTTCGAATCTGAGCATGTACTCGTGGCAAGCTCGCACTCTTAGGCGCAATAGAACGCTCTCATGGGGTTTCAATCCTCGTTCGTTCGAATCTGAGCATGTACTCGTGGCAAGCTCGCACTCTTTTGCGCAATAGAAAGCTCTCATGGGGTTTCAATCCTCGTTCGTTCGAATCTGAGCATGTACTCGTTGCAAGCTCGCATCTCTTTGGCGCTAATAGAACGCTCTCATGGGGTTTCAATCCTCGTTCGTTCGAATCTGAGCATGTACTCGTGGCAAGCTCGCACTCTTTAGCGCAATAGAACGCTCTCATGGGGTTTCAATCCTCGTTCGTTCGAATCTGAGCATGTACTCGTGGCAAGCTCGCACTCTTAGGCGCAATAGAAAGCTCTCATGGGGTTTCAATCCTCGTTCGTTCGAATCTGAGCATGTGCCCGTTGCAAGCTCGCACTCTTTGGGCGTAATAGAACGCTCTCATGGGGTTTCAATCCTCGTTCGTTCGAATTTGAGCATGTACCTCTCATGGGGTTTCAATCCTCGTTCGTTCGAATCTGAGCATGTACTCGTGGCAAGCTCGCACTCTTAGGCGCAATAGAAAGCTCTCATGGGGTTCCAATCCTCGTTCGTTCGAATCTGAGCATGTACTCGTGGCAAGCTCGCACTCTTTGGGCGCAATAGAACGCTCTCATGGGGTTTCAATCCTCGTTCGTTCGAATCTGAGCATGTACTCGTGGCAAGCTCGCACTCTTAGGTGCAATAGAACGCTCTCATGGGGTTTCAATCCTCGTTCGTTCGAATCTGAGCATGTACTCGTGGCAAGCTCGCACTCTTAGGTGCAATAGAAAGCTCTCATGGGGTTCCAATCCTCGTTCGTTCGAATCTGAGCATGTACTCGTGGCAAGCTCGCACTCTTTGGCACAATAGAACGCTCTCATGGGGTTTCAATCCTCGTTCGTTCGAATCTGAGCATGTACTCGTGGCAAGCTCGCACTCTTTGGGCGTAATAGAACGCTCTCATGGGGTTTCAATCCAAGTTCGTTCGTTCGAATCTGAGCATGTACTCGTGGCAAGCTCGCACTCTCTTAGGCGCAATAGAACGCTCTCATGGGGTTTCAATCCTCGTTCGTTCGAATCTGAGCATGTACTCGTGGCAAGCTCGCACTCTTTGGGCGAATAAACGCTCTCATGGGGTTTCAATCCTCGTTCGTTCGAATCTCGTTCGAATCTGAGCATGTACCTCTCATGGGGTTTCAATCCTCGTTCGTTCGAATCTGAGCATGTACTCGTGGCAAGCTCGCACTCTTAGGCGCAATAGAAAGCTCTCATGGGGTTCCAATCCTCGTTCGTTCGAATCTGAGAATGTACTCGTGGCAAGCTCGCACTCTTTGGGCGTAATAGAACGCTCTCATGGGGTTTCAATCCTCGTTCGTTCGAATCTGAGCATGTACTCGTGGCAAGCTCGCACTCTTAGGCGCAATAGAAAGCTCTCATGGGGTTTCAATCCTCGTTCGTTCGAATCTGAGCTTGTACTCGTGGCAAGCTCGCACTCTTTGGGCGTAATAGAACGCTCTCATGGGGTTTCAATCCTCGTTCGTTCGAATCTGAGCATGTACTCGTGGCAAGCTCGCACTCTTTGGCGCAATAGAAAGCTCTCATGGGGTTTCAATCCTCGTTCGTTCGAATCTGAGCATGTACTCGTGGCAAGCTCGCACTCTTAGGCGCAATAGAAAGCTCTCATGGGGTTTCAATCCTCGTTCGTTCGAATCTGAGCATGTACTCGTGGCAAGCTCGCACTCTTAGGCGCAATAGAAAGCTCTCATGGGGTTTCAATCCTCGTTCGTTCGAATCTGAGCATGTACTCGTGGCAAGCTCGCACTCTTTGGGCGCAATAGAACGCTCTCATGGGGTTTCAATCCTCGTTCGTTCGAATCTGAGCATGTACTCGTGGCAAGCTCGCACTCTTAGGTGCAATAGAACGCTCTCATGGGGTTTCAATCCTCGTTCGTTCGAATCTGAGCATGTACTCGTGGCAAGCTCGCACTCTTTGGCACAATAGAACGCTCTCATGGGGTTTCAATCCTCGTTCGTTCGAATCTGAGCATGTACTCGTGGCAAGCTCGCACTCTTTGGGCGCAATAGAACGCTCTCATGGGGTTTCAATCCTCGTTCGTTCGAATCTGAGCATGTACTCGTGGCAAGCTCGCACTCTTTTGGCAGAATAGAACGCTCTCAATGGGGTTTCAATCCTCGTTCGTTCGAATCTGAGCATGTACTCGTGGCAAGCTCGCACTCTTAGGCGCAATAGAAAGCTCTCATGGGGTTCCAATCCTCGTTCGTTCGAATCTGAGCATGTACTCGTGGCAAGCTCGAACTCTTTGGGCGTAATAGAACGCTCTCATGGGGTTTCAATCCTCGTTCGTTCGAATTTGAGCATGTACCTCTCATGGGGTTTCAATCCTCGTTCGTTCGAATCTGAGCATGTACTCGTGGCAAGCTCGCACTCTTAGGCGCAATAGAAAGCTCTCATGGGGTTCCAATCCTCGTTCGTTCGAATCTGAGCATGTACTCGTGGCAAGCTCGCACTCTTTGGGCGGAATAGAACGCTCTCATGGGGTTTCAATCCTCGTTCGTTCGAATCTGAGCATGTACTCGTGGCAAGCTCGCACTCTTAGGCGCAATAGAACGCTCTCATGGGGTTTCAATCCTCGTTCGTTCGTTCGAATCTTAGCATGTACTCGTGGCAAGCTCGCACTCTTAGGCGCAATAGAACGCTCTCATGGGGTTTCAATCCTCGTTCGTTCGAATCTGAGCATGTACTCGTGGCAAGCTCGCACTCTTTGGGCGCAATAGAACGCTCTCATGGGGTTTCAATCCTCGTTCGTTCGAATCTGAGCATGTACTCGTGGCAAGCTCGCACTCTTTGGGCGTAATAGAACGCTCTCATGGGGTTTCAATCCTCGTTCGTTCGAATCTGAGCATGTACTCGTGGCAAGCTCGCACTCTTAGGCGCAATAGAACGCTCTCATGGGGTTTCAATCCTCGTTCGTTCGAATCTGAGCATGTACTCGTGGCAAGCTCGCACTCTTTGGGCGGAATAGAACGCTCTCATGGGGTTTCAATCCTCGTTCGTTCGAATCTGAGCATGTACTCGTGGCAAGCTCGCACTCTTTGGGCGGAATAGAACGCTCTCATGGGGTTTCAATCCTCGTTCGTTCGAATCTGAGCATGTACTCGTGGCAAGCTCGCACTCTTTAGGCGCAAATAGAAAGCTCTCATGGGGTTTCCAATCCTCGTTCGTTCGAATCTGAGCATGTACTCGTGGCAAGCTCGCACTCTTTGGGCGTAATAGAACGCTCTCATGGGGTTTCAATCCTCGTTCGTTCGAATCTGAGCATGTACTCGTGGCAAGCTCGCACTCTTAGCGCAGAAGAAAGCTCACATGGGGTTTCAATCCTCGTTCGTTCGAATCTGAGCATGTACTCGTTGCAAGCTCGCACTCTTTGGGCGTAATAGAACGCTCTCATGGGGTTTCAATCCTCGTTCGTTCGAATCTGAGCATGTACCTCTCATGGGGTTTCAATCCTCGTTCGTTCGAATCTGAGCATGTACTCGTGGCAAGCTCGCACTATTAGGCGCAATAGAAAGCTCTCATGGGGTTCCAATCCTCGTTCGTTCGAATCTGAGCATGTACTCGTGGCAAGCTCGCACTCTTAGGCGCAATAGAAAGCTCTCATGGGGTTCCAATCAATCCTCGTTCGTTCGAATCTGAGCTGAGCCTGTACTCGTGGCAAGCTCGCACTCTTTGGGCGTAATAGAACGCTCTCATGGGGTTTCAATCCTCGTTCGTTCGAATCTGAGCATGTACTCGTGGCAAGCTCGCACTCTTAGGCGCAATAGAACGCTCTCATGGGGTTTCAATCCTCGTTCGTTCGAATCTGAGCATGTACTCGTGGCAAGCTCGCACTCTTAGGCGCAATAGAAAGCTATCATGGGGTTCCAATCCTCGTTCGTTCGAATCTGAGCATGTACTCGTGGCAAGCTCGCACTCTTTGGCGCAATAGAACGCTCTCATGGGGTTTCAATCCTCGTTCGTTCGAATCTGAGCATGTACTCGTGGCAAGCTCGCACTCTTAGGCGCAATAGAACACTCTCACGGGGTTTCAATGCTCGTTCGTTCGAATCTGAGCATGTACATGTACTCGTGGCAAGCTCGCACTCTTTGGGCGCAATAGAACGCTCTCATGGGGTTTCAATCCTCGTTCGTTCGAATCTGAGCATGTACTCGTGGCAAGCTCGCACTCTTTGGCGCAATAGAACGCTCTCATGGGGTTTCAATCCTCGTTCGTTCGAATCTGAGCATGTACTCGTGGCAAGCTCGCACTCTTTGGGCGTAATAGAACGCTCTCATGGGGTTTCAATCCTCGTTCGTTCGAATCTGAGCATGTACTCGTGGCAAGCTCGCACTCTTAGGCGCAATAGAACGCTCTCATGGGGTTTCAATCCTCGTTCGTTCGAATCTGAGCATGTACTCGTGGCAAGCTCGCACTCTTTGGGCGTAATAGAACGCTCTCATGGGGTTTCAATCCTCGTTCGTTCGAATCTGAGCATGTATTCATGGCAAGCTCGCAGCGCAATAGAACGCTCTCATGGGGTTTCAATCCTCGTTCGTTCGAATCTGAGCATGTACTCGTGGCAAGCTCGCACTCTTAGGCGCAATAGAAAGCTCTCATGGGGTTCCAATCCTCGTTCGTTCGAATCTGAGCATGTACTCGTGGCAAGCTCGCACTCTTTGGGCGTAATAGAACGCTCTCATGGGGTTTCAATCCTCGTTCGTTCGAATCTGAGCATGTACTCGTGGCAAGCTCGCACTCTTAGGCGCAATAGAAAGCTCTCATGGGGTTTCAATCCTCGTTCGTTCGAATCTGAGCATGTACTCGTGGCAAGCTCGCACTCTTTGGGCGTAATAGAACGCTCTCATGGGGTTTCAATCCTCGTTCGTTCGAATCTGAGCATGTACTCGTGGCAAGCTCGCACTCTTTGGCACAATAGAACGCTCTCATGGGGTTTCAATCCTCGTTCGTTCGAATCTGAGCATGTACTCATGGCAAGCTCGCAATCTTTCGGCCTAATAGAACGCTCTCATGGGGTTTCAATCCTCGTTCGTTCGAATCTGAGCATGTACTCGTGGCAAGCTCGCACTCTTAGGCGCAATAGAACGCTCACAAGGGGTTTCAATCCTCGTTCGTTCGAATCTGAGCATGTACTCGTGGCAAGCTCGCACTCTTAGGCGCAATAGAAAGCTCACATGGGGTTTCAATCCTCGTTCGTTCGAATCTGAGCATGTACTCAGTGCAAGCTCGCACTCTTTGGGCGTAATAGAACGCTCTCATGGGGTTTCAATCCTCGTTCGTTCGAATTTGAGCATGTACCTCTCATGGGGTTTCAATCCTCGTTCGTTCGAATCTGCGCATGTACTCGTGGCAAGCTCGCACTATTAGGCGCAATAGAAAGCTCTCATGGGGTTCCAATCCTCGTTCGTTCGAATCTGAGCATGTACTCGTGACAAGCTCGCACTCTTTGGGTGGAATAGAACGCTCTCATGGGGTTTCAATCCTCGTTCGTTCGAATCTGAGCATGTACTCGTGGCAAGCTCGCACTCTTAGGTGCAATAGAACGCTCTCATGGGGTTTCAATCCTCGTTCGTTCGAATCTGAGCATGTTCTCGTGGCAAGCTCGCACTCTTAGGTGCAATAGAAAGCTCTCATGGGGTTCCAATCCTCGTTCGTTCGAATCTGAGCATGTACTCGTGGCAAGCTCGCACTCTTTGGCACAATAGAACGCTCTCATGGGGTTTCAATCCTCGTTCGTTCGAATCATAGCATGTACTCATGGCAAGCTCGCAATCTTTGGGCCTAATAGAACGCTCTCATGGGGTTTCAATCCTCGTTCGTTCGAATCTGAGCATGTACTCGTGGCAAGCTCGCACTCTTAGGCGCAATAGAACGCTCACATTGGGTTTCAATCCTCGTTCGTTCGAATCTGAGCATGTACTCGTGGCAAGCTCGCACTCTTTGGGCGGAATAGAACGCTCTCATGGGGTTTCAATCCTCGTTCGTTCGAATCTGAGCATGTACCTCTCATGGGGTTTCAATCCTCGTTCGTTCGAATCTGAGCATGTACTCGTGGCAAGCTCGCACTCTTAGGCGCAATAGAAAGCTCTCATGGGGTTTCAATCCTCGTTCGTTCGAATCTGAGCATGTACTCGTGGCTAGCTCGCACTCTTAGGTGCAATAGAACGCTCTCATGGGGTTTCAATCCTCGTTCGTTCGAATCTGAGCATGTACTCGTGGCAAGCTCGCACTCTTAGGCGCAATAGAAAGCTCTCATGGGGTTCCAATCCTCGTTCGTTCGAATCTGAGCATGTACTCGTGGCAAGCTCGCACTCTTTGGCACAATAGAACGCTCTCATGGGGTTTCAATCCTCGTTAGTTCGAATCATAGCATGTACTCCTGGCAAGCTCGCACTCTTTGGGCGGAATAGAACGCTCTCATGGGGTTTCAATCCTCGTTCGTTCGAATCTGAGCATGTACTCGTCGCAAGCTCGCACTCTTAGGCGCAATAGAACGCTCACAAGGGGTTTCAATCCACGTTCGTTCGAATCTGAGCGTGTACTCGTGGCAAGCTCGCACTCTTTGGGCGGAATAGAACGCTCTCATGGGGTTTCAATCCTCGTTCGTTCGAATCTGAGCATGTACTCGTGGCAAGCTCGCGCTTTTTGGGCGTAATAGAACGCTCTCATGGGGTTTCAATCCTCGTTCGTTCGAATCTGAGCATGTACTCGTGGCAAGCTCGCACTCTTAGGCGCAATAGAAAGCTCTCATGGGGTTCCAATCCTCGTTCGTTCGAATCTGAGCATGTACTCGTGGCAAGCTCGCACTCTTTGGGCGTAATAGAACGCTCTCATGGGGTTTCATTCCTCGTTCGTTCGAATCTGAGCATGTACTCGTGGCAAGCTCGCACTCTTAGGCGTAATAGAATGCTCACATGGGGTTTCAATCCTCGTTCGTTCGAATCTGAGCATGTACTCAGTGCAAGCTCGCACTCTTTGGGCGTAATAGAACGCTCTCATGGGGTTTCAATCCTCGTTCGTTCGAATCTGAGCATGTACCTCTCATGGGGTTTCAATCCTCGTTCGTTTGAATCTGAGCATGTACTCGTGGCAAGCTCGCACTATTAGGCGCAATAGAAAGCTCTCATGGGGTTCCAATCCTCGTTCGTTCGAATCTGAGCATGTACTCGTGGCAAGCTCGCTCTTAGGCGCAATAGAAAGCTCTCATGGGTTTCCAATCCTCGTTCGTTCGAATCTGAGCATGTACTCGTGGCAAGCTCGCACTCTTTGGGCGGAATAGAACGCTCTCATGGGTTTCAATCCTCGTTCGTTCGAATCTGAGCATGTACTCGTGGCAAGCTCGCACTCTTAGGTGCAATAGAACGCTCTCATGGGGTTTCAATCCTCGTTCGTTCGAATCTGAGCATGTACTCGTGGCAAGCTCGCACTCTTTGGGCGCAATAGAACGCTCTCATGGGGTTTCAATCCTCGTTCGTTCGAATCTGAGCATGTACTCATGTGGCAAGCTCGCACTCTTTCGGCCTAATAGAACGCTCTCATGGGGTTTCAATCCTCGTTCGTTCGAATCTGAGCATGTACTCGTGGCAAGCTCGCACTCTTAGGCGCAATAGAACGCTCTCATGGGGTTTCAATCCTCGTTCGTTCGAATCTGAGCATGTACTCGTGGCAAGCTCGCACTCTTAGGCGCAATAGAAAGCTCTCATGGGGTTTCAATCCTCGTTCGTTCGAATCTGAGCATGTACTCAGTGCAAGCTCGCACTCTTTGGGCGTAATAGAAACGCTCTCATGGGGGTTTCAATCCTCGTTCGTTCGAATTTGAGCATGTACCTCTCATGGGGTTTCAATCCTCGTTCGTTCGAATCTCGCATGTACAATCCTGTTCGCGAATCTGAGCATGTACTCGGGGCAAGCTCGCACTCTTAGGCGCAATAGAAAGCTCTCATGGGGTTCCTATCCTCGTTCATTCGAATCTGAGCATGTACTCGTGGCAAGCTCGCACTCTTTGGGTGGAATAGAACGCTCTCATGGGGTTTCAATCCTCATTCGTTCGAATATGAGCATGTACTCGTGGCAAGCTCGCACTCTTAGGCGCAATAGAACGCTCTCATGGGGTTTCAATCCTCGTTCGTTCGAATATGAGCATGTACTCGTGGCAAGCTCGCACTCTTAGGTGCAATAGAAAGCTCTCATGGGGTTCCAATCCTCGTTCGTTCGAATCTGAGCATGTACTCGTGGCAAGCTCGCACTCTTTGGCACAATAGAACGCTCTCATCGGGTTTCAATCCTCGTTCGTTCGAATCTGAGCATGTACTCATGGCAAGCTCGCACTCTTTGGGCGTAATAGAACGCTCTCATGGGGTTTCAATCCTCGTTCGTTCGAATCTGAGCATGTACTCGTGGCAAGCTCGCACTCTTAGGCGCAATAGAACGCTCACAAGGGGTTTCAATCCTCGTTCGTTCGAATCTGAGCATGTACTCGTGGCAAGCTCGCACTCTTTGGGCGGAATAGAACGCTCTCATGGGGTTTCAATCCTCGTTCGTTCGAATCTGAGCATGTACCTCTCATGGGGTTTCAATCCTCGTTCGTACGAATCTGAGCATGTACTCGTGGCAAGCTCGCACTCTTAGGCGCAATAGAAAGCTCTCATGGGGTTCCAATCCTCGTTCGTTCTAATCTGAGAATGTACTCGTGGCAAACTCGCACTCTTTGGGCGTAATAGAACGCTCTCATGGGGTTTCATTCCTCGTTCGTTCGAATCTGAGCATGTACTCGTGGCAAGCTCGCACTCTTAGGCGCAATAGAAAGCTCACATGGGGTTTCGATCCTCGTTCGTTCGAATCTGAGCTTGTACTCAGTGCAAGCTCGCACTCTTTGGGCGTAATAGAACGCTCTCATTGGGTTTCAATCCTCGTTCGTTCGTTCGAATCTGAGCATGTACCTCTCATGGGGTTTCAATCCCCGTTCGTTCGAATCTGAGCATGTACTCGTGGCAAGCTCGCACTCTTAGGCGCAATAGAAAGCTCTCATGGGTTCCAATCCTCGTTCGTTCGAATATGAGCATGTACTCGAGGCAAGCTCGCACTCTTAGGCGCAATAGAAAGCTCTCATGGGGTTCCAATCCTCGTTCGTTCGAATCTGAGCATGTACTCGTGGCAAGCTCGCACTCTTTGGGCAGAATAGAACGCTCTCATGAGGTTTCAATCCTCGTTCGTTCGAATCTGAGCATGTACTCGTGGCTAGCTCGCACTCTTAGGTGCAATAGAACGCTCTCATGGGGTTTCAATCCTCGTTCGTTCGAATCTGAGCATGTACTCGTGGCAAGCTCGCACTCTTTGGCACAATAGAACGCTCTCATGGGGTTTCAATCCTCGTTCGTTCGAATCATAGCATGTACTCATGGCAAGCTCGCAATCTTTGGGCCTAATAGAACGCTCTCATGGGGTTTCAATCCTCGTTCGTTCGAATCTGAGCATGTACTCGTGGCAAGCTCGCACTCTTAGGCGCAATAGAACGCTCACAAGGGGTTTCAATCCGCGTTCGTTCGAATCTGAGCATGTACTCGTGGCAAGCTCGCACTCTTAGGCGCATAGAAAGCTCACATGGGGTTTCAATCCTCGTTCGTTCGAATCTGAGCATGTACTCAGTGCAAGCTCGCACTCTTTGGGCGTAATAGAACGCTCTCATGGGGTTTCAATCCTCGTTCGTTCGAATTTGAGCATGTACCTCTCATGGGGTTTCAATCCTCGTTCGTTCGAATCTGCGCATGTACTCGTGGCAAGCTCGCACTATTAGGCGCAATAGAAAGCTCTCATGGCATTCCAATCCTCGTTCGTTCGAATCTGAGCATGTACTCGTGGCAAGCTCGCACTCTTTGGGTGGAATAGAACGCTCTCATGGGGTTTCAATCCTCGTTCGTTCGAATCTGAGCATGTACTCGTGGCTAGCTCGCACTCTTAGGTGCAATAGAACGCTCTCATGGGGTTTCAATCCTCGTTCGTTCGAATATGAGCATGTACTCGTGGCAAGCTCGCACTCTTAGGTGCAATAGAAAGCTCTCATGGGGTTCCAATCCTCGTTCGTTCGAATCTGAGCATGTACTCGTGGCAAGCTCGCACTCTTTGGCACAATAGAACGCTCTCATGGGGTTTCAATCCTCGTTCGTTCGAATCATAGCATGTACTCATGGCAAGCTCGCAATCTTTGGGCCTAATAGAACGCTCTCATGGGGTTTCAATCCTCGTTCGTTCGAATCTGAGCATGTACTCGTGGCAAGCTCGCACTCTTAGGCGCAATAGAACGCTCACAAGGGGTTTCAATCCTCGTTCGTTCGAATCTGAGCATGTACTCGTGGCAAGCTCGCACTCTTTGGGCGGAATAGAACGCTCTCATGGGGTTTCAATCCTCGTTCGTTCGAATCTGAGCATGTACCTCTCATGGGGCAATAGAACGCTCTCATGGGGTTTCAATCCTCGTTCGTACGAATCTGAGCATGTACTCGTGGCAAGCTCGCACTCTTAGGCGCAATAGAAAGCTCTCATGGGGTTCCAATCCTCGTTCGTTCTAATCTGAGAATGTACTCGTGGCAAACTCGCACTCTTTGGGCGTAATAGAACGCTCTCATGGGGTTTCATTCCTCGTTCGTTCGAATCTGAGCATGTACTCGTGGCAAGCTCGCACTCTTAGGCGCAATAGAAAGCTCACATGGGGTTTCGATCCTCGTTCGTTCGAATCTGAGCTTGTACTCAGTGCAAGCTCGCACTCTTTGGGCGTAATAGAACGCTCTCATTGGGTTTCAATCCTCGTTCGTTCGAATCTGAGCATGTACCTCTCATGGGGTTTCAATCCCCGTTCGTTCGAATCTGAGCATGTACTCGTGGCAAGCTCGCAATATTAGGCGCAATAGAAAGCTCTCATGAGGTTCCAATCCTCGTTCGTTCGAATCTGAGCATGTACTCGAGGCAAGCTCGCACTCTTAGGCGCAATAGAAAGCTCTCATGGCATTCCAATCCTCGTTCGTTCGAATCTGAGCATGTACTCGTGGCAAGCTCGCACTCTTTGGGCAGAATAGAACGCTCTCATGAGGTTTCAATCCTCGTTCGTTCGAATCTGAGCATGTACTCGTGGCTAGCTCGCACTCTTAGGTGCAATAGAACGCTCTCATGGGGTTTCAATCCTCGTTCGTTCGAATCTGAGCATGTACTCGTGGCAAGCTCGCACTCTTTGGCACAATAGAACGCTCTCATGGGGTTTCAATCCTCGTTCGTTCGAATCATAGCATGTACTCATGGCAAGCTCGCAATCTTTCGGCCTAATAGAACGCTCTCATGGGGTTTCAATCCACGTTCGTTCGAATCTGAGCATGTACTCGTGGCAAGCTCGCACTCTTAGGCGCAATAGAACGCTCACAAGGGGTTTCAATCCGCGTTCGTTCGAATCTGAGCATGTACTCGTGGCAAGCTCGCACTCTTAGGCGCATAGAAAGCTCACATGGGGTTTCAATCCTCGTTCGTTCGAATCTGAGCATGTACTCAGTGCAAGCTCGCACTCTTTTCGAATTGAGCATGTACTCGTGGCAAGCTCGCACTCTTAGGGCGTAATAGAACGCTCTAAAGGGGTTTCAATCCTCATTCGTTCGAATCTGAGCATGTACTCGTGGCAAGCTCGCATTCTTAGGGCATAATAGTTGCTCTCATGGGGTGCCAGGGCACGTGTCGTTTCTTGTTCGAATCAGATTGACCCATTTTGTTATCATATACCGTGGCAAGCTCGCACTCTTTGGTTGTGATATAGAACGCTCTCATGGGTCGCTCCCAATACCCTCGTTCGGTTCGAATCTGAGCATGGGTTCATTGCCTGTACTAGCTCGCACTCTTAGGGTAATGATGCTCAGGCCATGGGGTTTCAATCCTCGTGATCGTCCTCGAATTGAGCATGTACTCGTCAATTATTGCACTCTTTGGCAGTAATAGCATTGTGCTCTATGGTAGTTTTATCTCCTACTTTCCTTATTGCTCTCTATTATCTTGAGATCGAGGACTTAGTGTGGGTAGACCGCTGACTCTGGTGGCGGTACCCACTGAGACTACTTGTTTGATAGTAGTTTCACATCCCGTTCGTTTGAACCTGAGCATGTACTCTGGCAAGCTCGCTATCTTTGGGCTTATCACGGAAAGGAGACCTCGGGTTTCTGATCCCCGTTCGTTGGATCGAGGTATCTGAGCATTTTGTACTGATCCCATGAGTCGTACATCAGTTTGTTGGAGTTTGAACAGCTTATGTATATTTGGTTGTTGGATTGATGATGTATGTATTACAGTGAACTTATGAGTTTTATATAGTACGTGGCAGCTCGCACTTTTGATACCTTTAGCTGTTAGTTGATGTTGTTTTCGCTTCGTATGCTCAGTTTAATTACTGTGTATACGACGGGTCTGTTAATGTGCCTGGGGAGTGGTAACCCGGGGCGTGACATAGGTGGCCAGTCAATAAGGCTCAACGGCGATTTCCAAGGTATTCCAATAGTGTCAGGCGAATTCCGACCCGAAAACGCGTTCCACCAATGAATTTTTGCAGAAAAATGATTCGAAACCACTTTTCGGTTCGGTGGGAGATTTCAGAGCTTGGACGATCAGTTCAGGGGTAATGCACAGTGGCCACATGCTGCCCACAGTAGCCCACGAGGTTAAAATTCCACGAAAGCCGCTAACTAACCAAATAATTACAATATGTTATAATTATAAGGAAGTTTAGGGCCGTTACCGGTATCCGTGCACTTTCCAGACCAACCGATGACACCAGCTGGTAGATCTTATCGAGACGAAGCCCGAGCTCACTGTCTGGAGCACGGAAAATGGCCGAGGTGTGCGTAAAGGCTAGCCGGACTTCAGCGGGGAAGCGTACCGGGAGCGACGAAGCCGAACCGATTGTTCCAGACCTCTCCAATAGAGAACGAGGTGAGCACGGTGATCAGCGATAACCCAAGACCACCGTGCTCACATCTGGGGGAGTTGGGATGCCCTAGATTGGCCGGAACAGCAAGAGGGTCTAAAATCTGCCCTAACCGGCCTTGGCACGGAGCAGGGGGCTCGGATCCAGTAGCTGGTGGCTCGGCGGCGCGCGCGCCGGCAGCAGTCGGGTGCAGGAGACAGGGAGGGGCCGGTGCTCGCCCTAGCCTGTAATACTTGGAAATTTTGAGGATTTTGAGGGTTTCTAGAGTCGACGGATTTCGGGCGCCCGGAAGTGAGGAAGTGGACGCCCGAATGTTTCCGGACCCAGAGGGCTTTTCGGATGATCCGATTGTGGCCGACGGACTTTGGATCTAGACGCAGGATTCGGACGCCCGGATGTGGATCCGGATTGAGCTGTTGACGTGGAGTGCCACGTGTCGCGACGCAGGACACGTGTCGATCGCCGGAGACACGTCGCCCCACCGCCTGCCGACCGCCGATCGACCGTTTGGCCGCCAGCTGACACCTGGCCTGCTGAGTTTACGGACGCCCAGAAGTTGGATTCGGGCGCCCAAATGTGGGACTTTGGGAGCCTATAAATAGGTGAGTCCCTGAGTTGTTTGGCTCATTTTCCACTTCGTGATCCCTGTTTTCTAGAGTGAGAAAGCTAGAGTAAGGGCCATGTGTTGGCATTAGTTTGTGATCTAGCTTGTTCTCCTCTACTCTGTTGATCTGATCTGGTGCTGAGCTGTTGTTCTGTCGAAGTTAGCAGCCTTTTGGTGATATTCAGATCGGAGTGCTGCTGGAGCTTGATTATCTTGGAGGGTTGGATCTGAGGATACTCTTGTCCCCACCGTGGTTGGATTAGCTCTTGAGGTGGGTTCATATTTGCCAGATTCAGTGGACTTCCTCCTATGTGTTTACTCTCATGTTAGCATGATATGATAGTGTTGGATTATGTTAGCATGATATGATGATATTGGATTATGATAGTGTGATATTATTGGGATTATGATAGCATGACATGCTGAGATTATGTTAGATATGACCTGTTAGGTTGAGATTTGCATGTGCATGATATGCTAATGATATATATATGAGCATGCATGATTTCCTTGTATCCTTGTTGCATGATTTGACCTACACCTATCCTGTTGATATTTCTTGTACCAGTTGTTGTACATACTAGTGTAGGTGATCATGTTGAGGCTCGTGCTATGTTATTGTACCTCCTCTTTGTGGTAGAGTTGAGATTGATTGTGAGCACTGGAGCATTGATTGGGTCATGTTATTGACTATCCTTTGAGGTGCCGAGGGCACGTGATTCTTTGTGAGATCAGTGGATTGGGTCATACTTGTTGATTATCCTTTGAGATGCCGAGGGCATGTGATTCTTTGTTGACCCAGTCGTGTCGATCATATACCTGTGGGTGCTTGGCGCTGATATGGTTGTACTATACTCGGTTGGGTAGCTCCCACGAGTATCGCTCCGGAGTTGGCATGTTCCATACAGAGTGTTGTACGGAGGGCTAGGAACAGACGGGTTTCCTGTACTAGCTGGCTCCCTGTAGGGTTGAGCATGATCAGGCCGCAGGTATCGTGTTGTATTATGTTGCATGGCATTATGGATTCGTGATAGTCCTGTCTAGCTGGTTCGCAGGTATATTATGTATGATAGTTCTTTGGTATTCATGTTGTACATACTGAGTTGAGCATTGTGCATAGTAGTGGTAGTATATCTCCTACTCTTTTTATTGCTCCATATATATCTTTTGAGATTGAGGACTTAGTGGTCAGACCGCTGAGGCTGGTGGCGGTACCCACTGAGGACTACTTGTTTGATAGTAGTTCTCACACCCGTTGTTGACACCTTTTTGCAGAGTCTTCTTCCCTAGTTGTGCATACTGAGCGCGGAAAGGAGACCGTCGGATAGAGCTATTCTCCGGACACTTGGCTAGAGGTATACCCATTTTGATAGATGGTATGAGTCTGTACATACAGTGAGTTGGATATTATCAGTGATGTATATGAGAGTTATATATGAGAGTTATGGATGATGTATGTACAGTGATCCTTTGATTATATATATAGCAGCTCTGTTGATACCTTTAGCTTCTTTGTGGATGTTGTTGTTTTCGCTTCGTATACACGGAAGAAATACTGTGTATGCGGCGGATCTTGTCATGCGCCTGGGAAGAGGTAACCCGGGGCGTGACAGATTAAGTTGGTATCAGAGCTTAGGAATAGGTCATGAGGGCCTAGGAAACCTAAGATAAACAGACCTAAGAATGACGAGAGAGACGTGATTGATCGCGAAAGTCAAAGATTGGGTTTTTGAATCCTTCCTTGTGTAGGAAGAGTGATTGAGGGATTATGCCTTCTCTTATCGGATGAATTATGTTGGCTGCAGACGACATAATAATCTGAGAAGAAAAGAAGTGTCCTTCTAGACTTTCGCTAGATTGGGTCGTGAGATTGTTTGTGGTCCTAATCGGGTATTCTGTTGCAGGTTGTTACTATGCCTCCTCGACGACCGTCAACGCGAGCGCATCCGACGCATTCGGATATGCCTGAACAGACGGGACCTAGTGAACGGCCCGCTCTGCAGGAGCAGCTAGCAGACATAGCTGCAGTTGGAAGGCAGCAGAGTGCCTTGTTACAGAAGATGTGTGATGCTTTCTCTACGCCTCGAGCTATGGAACCTCAGGCGGCAACGACTCCAACTACATCTCAACCCAGAGAAGGAAGTACTCAGCCTAGTCAAGTGCTTTCTGAAGAGGAGCAGGAGCGGATGGCGGATAGATTGGCTCGCTTCTGTAGGTTCTATCCACCGCGATTTAATGGAAGTAGTATAGAGCCATGGGTGGTAGAAGCCTGGATATGTGAGATGGAGAAGTTATTCGAGGATCTCTTTGTGCCAGCACGGGAGCAGGTGCATATGACAGTGCATTGTTTATCTGGTGATGCACATGTCTGGTGGAGGAGGACCCGTGATCATAGGTCCCTGAATCCTCTACAGATGTCTTGGAGTGAGTTTCGGGGGATTATGTATGGGGCGTATTTTTCCAGTAGCGTGAAGATGAAGATAGAGGAAGACTTGAAGAACCTGAAGCAGGGGAATCGCTCGGTGCAGGAGTATGCGAAGGAGTTTACTAGATTACTCAACTGTGTTCCCTCAGCGGCGAGAGATGAGATACAGAAGGTCTATCTGTATGAGAAGGGTTTGAGACCCGAGATCTTTCCATTTGTCCATTCACAGAGACTTCAGACTTTGGATGCTACTATTGAGCAGTCTTTGTGGGTAGAGCGAGGGGCATTTGTGACGAGAGGACAGCTTGTGGACCCAGCTCAGGGTCAGGAGAGGAAGCGCCCGGTACCTGATGATGGAGGACAGTCGAGTAGCAGACGACCACCTAGACCTCCCCAGCGATCGCGTTTCCAGGGACGTGGATCTTCTAGTCGCCAGCAGTCTGGAGGATATCGCCAGCAGCGACATCAACAACAGTCGAGGGGATCTCCCCGATGTGTGATTTGTGGAGGACCTCATTTTGCTTATCTCTGTGATAGACGAGAGGGTCGATGTTTTGAGTGTGGGCAGCTAGGACATATGAGGAAGACTTGTCCCAGACGTGTAGCAGCTCCTTCTATGGCGTCTGTGCCTTTCTCCCCACCGCAGTATTCTGGAGCCTCCCCGGTATTTTCTCAGGAGCGATCTTCTATGCCACGACAGCCGGATCGACGCCAGCCACCGGCGAGCGGGCGAGTTTATGCCGCTCAAATTGAGGATGCCTCGATAGCTGATCGAGTGGTGCCAGGTATAGTTTTGATTTGTGGCATTAGATCGCGTACTTTATTCGATACTGGTGCATCGCATTCCTTTGTTAGTAGAGCATTTGCATTGCATCATGGTTTAGAGATAGGGTCGTTACCCCAGACACAGGAGGTGCGGGTACCCGACCATAGTTTGCAGGTGACGCAGGATTGTTTAGGATGTCCTGTGCAAGTAGGGCCTTGGATCATGCCTGTTGATTTATTAGTATTGAGACAGTTGCAGGATTTTGATGTAATCCTAGGCATGGATTGGTTATCTCGATACTTTGCTACAATTGATTGTGGAACCAAGACGGTGATTTTTCGTGAGCTTGGACATGAGGAGTTCATTTATGAAGGTTGTAAGAGTTCACTATTCGCAGTGACGATTTCTTCTTCTAAGGCCAGACAGATGTTAAATAGAGGGTGTATGGCCTATTTTGCAACAGTGACTGAGGTGCCCACTGTTGTACCAGGACTCGAGGATATTCCTATTGTCCGTGAGTTTCCGGATGTCTTTCCTTCTGAGTTATCCTCGATGCCTCCTGATAGGGGGATTGAATTCGTGATTGATGTGGTACCAGGAACCGCGCCAATGTCGAAGACACCCTATAGAATGGCACCAGCTGAGTTGAGAGAGTTGAAGGCGCAACTGCAGGATCTTATGGATAAAGATTTTATCAGACCAAGTGTGTCGCCTTGAGGAGCGCTTGTGTTGTTTGTGAAGAAGAATGATGGTTCACTTAGGCTGTGTGTGGATTATCGGGAATTGAATAAAGTGACCATCAAGAATAGATACCCCCTCCCGCGTATCGATGATTTATTCAATCAATTGCAGGGAGCGTGTGTCTTTTCTAAGATTGATCTTCAGTCCGGTTACCACCAGTTGAAGGTGAAGGCCAAGGATATTTCTAAGACAGCTTTTAGAACTCGGTATGGGCATTATGAGTTTACAGTCATGCCGTTTGGATTGACTAATGCCCCTACTGCATTTATGGATATGATGAACCGAGTCTTTAAGTCTTTCTTGGACAAGTTTGTGGTAGTTTTCATCGATGATATTCTGATTTACTCCCGTAGTGATGCGGAACATGAGGAGCATTTGAGATTAGTGCTGCAACTCTTGCAAGAAAAAAAGTTGTATGCAAAGCTGAAGAAGTGTGAGTTCTGGTTAAGAGAGGTAGCCTTTTTAGGCCATGTGATTTCAGCTTCGGGAGTAGCTGTTGATCCTAAGAAGATTGAGGCGATTCGTGATTGGCCTAGACCGACGACCATTTCTGAAGTGCGGAGTTTTCTTGGCTTAGTCGGGTATTATCGACGGTTTGTGGAATGTTTTGCGAAACTCTCTACGCCTCTTACTCGGTTAACCAGGAAAGGAGTTAAGTATATTTGGAGTGATGAGTGCCAAGAATGCTTTGATGAGCTTAAGCAGAGGTTGATGACAGCCCCTATTCTTGCACTACCAGTGATGGGTGATGGATTTGTTATCTATAGTGATGCTTCGCATAGTGGCTTGGGTTGCGTGCTGATGCAACATGGTAAAGTGATTGCATATGCTTCAAGACAACTAAAGGAATATGAGAAGAACTACCCCACTCATGATCTGGAGTTGGCGGCGGTAGTCTTTGCTCTGAAGCTATGGCGCCACTATCTCTATGGAGAGCATTGTGAAGTGTATACTGATCACAAGAGCCTTAAGTATTTGTTTACACAGAAAGAGTTGAATCTACGGCAACGGAGATGGTTGGAATTAGTGAAGGATTATGACATCTCTATCTTATACCATCCCGGCAAGGCGAATGTTGTTGCCGATGCTTTGAGTAGGAAGGCTGTGGCAACTTTGAGTTTGTGTATTACTCAACAGCCTGTCCTAATTGAAGAAGAGTGATCGGAAGCTCCCTTGAGGTGGTTACTCACGGGATGACGGCGAGACTGATGATCTCTGATGGATTTCAGCCCACTCTGTTAGCTAGGATTCGAGAGAAACAGAGTGTTGATCCTTACCCCCCTTGCAACTGAGGAGTGGTGCTTGAAGGTTTTTCTTGCGATGATTCTAAGGTCTTCTTGTTTATAGAGGCCTGTCTATGATTTTACCTGTGATGATATCAGCCCTTTTTTCAAGAGAGATTGAAGTGAAGCACTTATTCTCCTTATCTGTGGCCTCTCTGGATTTAGTTCTTAAAGTGGAATTAACCAGATGAAGGGTCTTAAGAGCTTCAGCTACCTCTGTGAGAAAATGTTTGAATGGACTACTTAGATTTGTCGACAGAGATGGGCTTTTCTGAATGTGATCAGCTACTTAAGTGAGCTTTTTGTTGATTTAAGAAAATAATGATTGCAATTCGTCTTGTAAACTTGACCGAGCCCCAATATTGCGAGTTGTGGAAGTGGGATCAGCTACCTATGGATTTGTCCTAAAGCCGTGATGTATGTTGAGGGATTTTGAGAGGAAATTTGGCGAGTATATCTTGAATGATAGTGATGATTTATAGGACGAAGGGTTGTGATGCTTTGTTGGAGGAAAGTGCCCCAATTGCTTTGAGTGAGAGCTTAAAGTGATTGCATTGATGACACCCCCCCCTTTCTATGACTGATGATTGTGATGGGATAAGAGGACGAGTCATAGTGTGCCAATTGATAGCTTTTTGCTGACAACATTTTGAGATTGACGACTTTGCTCTCAAGAGTTATTACCTGTTGATTAAAGACAGCACATTGATTTGGAGGCTGAACTGATTGAGATCATCTGCTTGCGGGTTAGTAATATTATCTCGAGAGAATCACCTATCTGGAGTTACGGCAGAAATGGTTTGATTACTTGTGGGTTACTGGATGGAAAGCTGTGATTTGATCTTCAAGATTAGCTACTGAGAGGATGCATTTGAAGATTGACGGGATCTCCTATATGGGTGGTTGCATTTTCTAATGTGGGTGAATGATGGTTGGGCGACTGGCGCAAGTTTTGGTATGGATTTTTCAGAGGAAGGCTGTGGTACTCTTTTGCTTGAATTTACTGAGTTAAACAGTTTTTTTACTTGTCCTAGTCAGTTGAAGAAGGTGATCTACTTGTTGGGGTTAATGTGTCTGGGTTACTCACGGGATGAGGAGCACTGACTCTGTTCTGTCATACAGCCCTTCTGTTGGTGGAGAGGATTCGAGAGAAGAGAAGTGTGGATCCTTACTTGTGTTCTGATTTGGAGTTTCAACTGAAAGTGGAGATCGATGAGGCTTGGTAATCTTGAACTTGACCTAGAGAATTCTGGCCCGTTATAGCGTTATAGAGGACGTCTATGTGTACCTGTGGATCAGGAGATTCGAGAGGAGATATTGAAGGAAGCACATTATTCTCCTTATTCTGTACATCCTGGAGGGACTAAGATGTACCAGGATCTGAAGACTCACTTCTGGTGGAATGGCATGAAGCGGGATATTGTTAGAGCTGTAGCTCAATGTTTGACATGTCAGCAAGTTAAGGCTGAACATCGAGTACCAGCTGGTAAGCTACAGAGCCTTCCAATACCTGAGTGGAAGTGGGATCATATCACTATGGATTTTGTGACCGTTGGACTGCCGAGGACTTCGAGCGGCTATGATACTATTTGGGTGATTGTTGATAGGCTGACGAAGTCTGCTCATTTCCTACCAATGCAGATTACTTGGTCTCGTGAGTGACTTGCATAGCTTTATCTGGATGAGATATTGAGATTGCATGGAGTGCCAATCTCAATAGTATCTGATAGAGACCCAAGGTTTGTTTCTCATTTCTGGAAGAGTTTACAGACAGCTTTGGGGACTCAGCTTCGATTTAGCACTGCATTTCATCCCCAGACTGATGGTCAGTCCGAGCGCACTATACAGACACTCGAGGATATGCTGAGAGCTTGTGTCTTGGATTTTGGTGGAGGATGGGATCGACACCTGAGATTGGTAGAGTTTGCGTACAACAATAGCTATCAAGCGAGCATTAAGATGGCTCCGTTTGAAGCATTGTATGGGCACAAATGTCGATCGCCTTTGTTTTGGGATGATGTTGGTGAAAGGAAGACATTGGGTCCAGACCTTTTGCTTGAAGCCGAAGAGAAGGTTAAAGTGATACGACGGCATATTGAGACGGCTCAGAGTAGGCAAAAGAGTTATTCTGATACTCGGAGGCGAGATCTGGAATTTCATGTTGGTGATCATGTATTCTTGAAGGTCTCACCATCGAAGGGCATACGGAGATTTGGGATTCGCGGAAAGCTTAGTCCGCGGTTTATTGGTCCTTTCGAGGTCTTGGAGAGAGTAGGACCCGTGGCATATCGATTAGCCCTTCCGCCTCGATTAGCGGGTGTGCACGATGTCTTTCATGTATCTGTTCTGAGGAGATACATGCACGATCCTTCCCATGTGATAGATTTTTCTCCACTGGAGCTTACCGAGGATTTGATTTACGAGGAACGACCGATACGAATTCTTGCTCGTGAGACGAGGGAATTGCGTAATCAGGTCATACCTTATGTCAAGGTACAGTGGGATTTTCATAATGATAGAGAGGCTACATGGGAGTTGGAGACGGTTATGCAGAGATCTTATCCCCACCTGTTTACATCTTGAGGTGAGTGTTTACCTTAGTTTCGAGGACGAAACTATTTTAAGGAGGGGAGAATGTAATACTTGGAAATTTTGAAGATTTTGAGGGTTTCTGGAGTCGATGGATTTTGGGCGCCCGGAAGTGAGGAAGTGGACGCCCGAATGTTTCCGGACCCAAAGGGCTTTTCGGATGATCCGGTTGTGGCCGACGGACTTTGGATCTGGACGTAGGATTCGGACGCCCGGATGTGGATTCGGATTGAGCTGTTGACGTGGAGTGCCACGTGTCGCGACGCAGGACACGTGTCGACCGCCGGAGACACGCCGCCCCACCGCCTGCCGACCGCCGACCGACCGTTTGGCCGCCAGCTGACACCTGGCCTGCTGAGTTTCCGGACGCCCGGAAGTTGGATTCGGGCGCCCGAATGTGGAACTTTGGGAGCCTATAAATAGGTGAGTCCCTGAGTTGTTTGGCTCATTTTCCACTTCGTGATCCCTGTTTTCTAGAGTGAGAAAGCTAGAGTAAGGGCCATGTGTCACGCCCCGGCACCGCCACTTTGGTCGGTTCGGGCACGCGCACAGACCGCCGAACGGACAAAGTTTCTCCTGTCCGCCCAAGGCGTAAACAAAACAGGTACAATGAATTTCACCTAGGAAATACGAGATAGTACAGTTTTGCACGAGGGCATATCACAAGAGCATTAATGTAAACTAACTATTACAACATTCCATTCATCCACATTTTATATACATTTTCCTCAATTTACATCTTTCGCTCTCGAATACATTACATTCAATAACAACTTTACATTCTTTTCTTTTACTTGTCATAACAAGGGTAATCTACACAGGGTAACCTTGCTATCTAGGGCGCGACGCCCACGCCTCGGTCCGGTGCTGCTCCGCTAATGGATGGCTCTGCAAAATAGTGGGATGAGAACTAAAAGAAGTTCCCAGTGGGTTCGGCCGCCGACCTCGCCGACTTTCCCACTAGGTCTAAACAAGGCATAAGTAGATACAATAGCTAAGCAGTAGTAAACAACTACACTATGCATAAGTAGAAATGAATACAACACTACTATGCCTTTATAATAAGGAATGAATGTCATGGTCTAATATGTTCAACGGTGTCCCTCACACACTCTTGACCCAATTCATTCTTGACCCAATCAGGGCTTCTCACAAGACCAAGCCCAACTCACAAGAATATCATGATCGACCCCACACACAACACGTGATCTCACTATGCTCACTCTCTACACAGGATGCAACTCATGCATAGGGTACAAAACACAATATGGTCAATCAACTTGTCTATTTCATCTTGGACCCAATCGCACCGGCTCACCCGTAGGTCGAGCCACAACTCACCACACCAAGTCACGTGGGGGAGAGGTCTTTCACTCCTAGCCAGCCATCGTGACCGTCTGCCGGGGAGGGCTCCTTGGGGCCCTTCACACCCGTGTTCGGGGAGGGCTCTCTAGGGCCCTTCACACCCGTGTTCGGGGAGGGCTCTCTAGGGCCCTTCACACCCGTGTTCGGGGAGGGCTCTCTAGGGCCCTTCACACCCGTGTTCGCGTGACACTCCGGAGCTCACGGCTTGGGAGTCGCGACCTCCACATGCCAACAACAGACTATGTGAGTATGATCTGCCCTCCAAACTCGAGGACCTTCCACCTACCGGTGGGGAATAACCAATGTAATGTCATGCAATGCTCAACAATGGCAAGACACAATGTGCCATACTACAAATGCAATGACCCAATATCTCTTTGGCGCTCAAGGTTCAAACAACACATGCCAGTGGATTCATGCCACTAACCACGGTGACAACCACAACACCACGGGATCTCTTTCAATCCCTAGCATGGTTCAGAGGATATCTTTCAATCCCTCGCATGCTCTATAATATCAAAGCACTAGTTGTCACGTTACACATGCACCGACCCAATTTTCTCCACTCATACTAGAGATTCTACTCAAATATGTCGTGTGCATCAATCGAATGTACAAACATTACAACATGTGGACATAAGCAAATATGCAATGCTCACAATACACGGAACTATAACAAATAACACATTATGCTTATGCAACGACCTAATCCACGTTCCATCACTAGGTTCACATTCACTATCACAATGACACTAGTGTTTCGCTTTGTTTCAATGTCCACACTTTATTTTCTATGTCCAATCCACTAGTTTCTCTACTAGTTCAATACTTCACTAGGGTTCACATAGCACTAGGTTTATGCATCCTAAGTTCTAAGTTTTCAATCATGATTATTCACAACTAATTTAGGAGGCATGCAAGTTTCTGGAATAAGAAATAATTGAACCCTATTACATGCAATTTCATACATATATACATATATGCTCAAAAAGTAGGATTTAGACATAGGAAGAAATTCAACCATTTCGGATAGCACCCCCCACCTCGTATCGACGTCTAGGGCCGGAAAACCAAGTTTTGCGATTTATCTCCGTCGAAAAGTCTCGACCCAAGCCTAACGAACCATATTCCGCCAAATCTCTCAATCGGACGCCGTAACCTCGTCGTGATCCAAAACGAAGTTGTCCTCCGCGTCGAATTAACCTTCAATTAAGGTTTCACAAGATCAATTTAGATCAAAAGCTCTTAGAGACAAAATTCCATTTTCTAAGCCTAGGGTTCAAGTTCTACATGAATACTCCAATTTCATGATTAATCTTTCGATTAATTACTTTAGAATTATCTAGGACTTCTAAAGATATCAAAACCACATCTCTTAACATCCATCCAATATTAAAAATCCACCAAAAAATTCTATTCAAAATTATAATAATAAAATACTACCTCGCAATCGAAGCGCCGGAAAAATCCAACGCGCGCGGGGGCTCAATCGGCTCGTCAAACGACCCAAAAAATCTTTTTATTTTCTTCTTCTTCTCTTTCTCTTCTTTTCCCTTCCTTTTCCTCTCCCTCTCTCTCTCTCTCTACGTATAGGTTGAAGAGGATAAGAGAATGGAGGAGTCCCTGGCAGCTTAGCTAAGCAATGTAACAATTGCTAAAAAGTCCACTAGCTTTAAGTATTATGACGTTAGTCCAATTCAGAATCTGATACTTTTCGTTTCAGACCTTCTGAATATCCGTTTGCGCCCAAATTTGACAGTCATGCTCGGTTTAAGTTAATAAGAAGAACTGATCATCACTATCCAGTTTCGGACCATTTTTTGGTCACCGAAAGCTCTACCGACTAAAACCTCTAGCAGATTGCTGTTATATTTTATTTTTACTTTTCGGGTGTCGGAATGACACGAAATTTTTAATCTAGCATCAGAAAAATAATTCTGACATATCCTGAAATTTTCATAATTTTCTGACACTGTAAATTTTCTGCTAAAAAATCAGCCCCGTTCCTTACAGAAAATTTCAAATCTCCTGTTTTCATTCCAATTTCAGCACAATTCATTTCCAACTTATTTTTACTTCTCTAAGTCTAATAAAAATAGTATCCCACACTATTTTTCTTTTCCCTTACTTTTATATTAAAAAAATCCGGTACACTACATTCCTCCCTCCTTAAAAGGAGTTTCGTCCGCGAAACTAAGATCACACCTCAATCTATTTATCAAATAGATGAGGGTATCATTTCATCATTGCGTCCTCCCAATCCGGGCAGCTTCACTAAGCTTATCACATAGAGACATGAGAGTCCACGGCTCCTCTACACAAGCCGAGATGCGAACAGTGATTCTTCGCACGTCATATGCTCTCAAACGGCTTATCACGAACCACAATCCACGCGAAAGGACCAAAATGCCCTATTTCAGGAATTCTGCACAGCTCAGGTCTGGATCCCACTACCAGGTCCGGACTCTTGCTTTTCCCAGCCTTGCACTGTAGTACTCGGAAATTTTCATGAATTAGGGTTTCTGGATTTGGCGGGATTCGGGCGCCCGGAAGTGAGGTTGTGGACGCCCGAATGTTCCGGACCCTGTTGCACTTTGTGGACGATCCGGTTGTGGCCGACGAAAATCGGATCTGGATGCAGGATCTGGACGCCCGGATTATGGATCCGGTTTGAGTTGTGACGTGGAGAGCCACGTGTCGCGACGTAGGACACGTGTCGATCGCCGGAGACACGCCGCCCCACCGCCTGCTGACCGTCGACCGACCGCTTGACCGCACGACGACACCTGGACAGGAGCATTTCCGGACGCCCGGAAGTTGGGAAGTGGGTGCCCGAATGTGGACTTTTGGCAGCCTATAAATAGGTGAGCCCTGATGGTTTTTGGGGTTATTTCCACTTCGTGATTTCGTTTCTAGAGAGAGAAAGCTAGAGTAAGGGCCATGAGTTGGCATTAGTTTGTGATCTAGCTTGTTCTCCTCTATCCTGCTGATCTGATCTCGTGCTGAGCTGTTATTCTGCTGGAGATAGCAGTTTCCTTGGAGGTTTTGACAGATCGGAGTGCTGCCGGAGTTCGTTATCCTGGAGGGTTGGATCTGAGGATATTGTCCTTTCCCCACCGTGGTTGGATTAGCTTGTGAGGTGGGTTGATGTTTGCCAGATTCAGTGGACTTCCTCCTACGTGTTTTATCTCATGTTAGCATAATATGATATGATGTTGTTTGGATTATGTTAGCATGATTGGATTATGATATGTGGATATTGGATTATGATATTGGAATTATGATAGTATGCCATGCTAAGATTATGTTAGAGATGCCATGTTAGACTGAGACTGATCTATAGACCGCATGGGCATGTTATGATCTTAGATGTGCTAATGATATGTATGTGAGCATGCATTTCTTTGTATCCTTGTTGCATGATTTGGACCTACACCTATTCTGTTGATTCCTTGTACCAGTTGTTGTGCATGTAGTGTAGGTGATCATGTTGTGGCTCGTGCTATGTTGTTGTACCTCCTCTTTGTGGTAGAGTCGAGAGCCTCCTCTTGTGATAGAGTTGAGATTGATTGTGAGCACTAGAGCATTGATTGTGCCGAGGGACGTGGTTCTTTGTGAGAGCATGGATTGGGTCATACTTGTTGATTATCCTTTGTGGTGCCAAGGGCACAGTGGATTGGGTCTTACTTGTTGACTATTCTTTGAGGTGCCGAGGGCACATGATCCTTTGTTGACCCAGTCGTGTCGATCATATACCTGCGGGTGCTTGGCGTATACTATGGTTGTACTTTGCTCGGTTGGGTCGCTCCCACGAGTACCACTCTAGACTTGGCATGTTCCGTACAGAGGGTTGTACGAGGGGCTAGTTACAGACGGGCTTCCTGTACTAGTCGGCTCCCTGGAGGGTTGAGCATGATCAGGCCGCAGGTATCGTGTTGTGAGGTATGATATTGTGAGGTATTGTATGGCGAGAGCTAGGTACAGATGGGGTTCCTGTACTAGCTGGTTCGCAGGTATTGTATTGTGTATGATAGTCCTCATTTGGTATATTCAGTTCTTTGGTATTTCATACTGACAGTTGAGTTTTGTGCATAGTAGTGGTAGTATATCTCCTACTCTTTTATTGCTCTATACATATCTCTTGAGATTGAGGACTTAGTGGGCAGACCGCTGAGGCTGGTGGCGGTACCCACTGAGGACTACTTGATTGATAGTAGTTCTCACACCCATTGGTGACATCTTTTTGCAGAGTCTTCTTCCCCAGTTGTGCATACTGAGCGCGGAAAGGAGACCGTCGGGTAGAGCTATTCCCCGGATACTTGGCTAGAGGTATACCCATTTTGGATAGATGGTTGAGTCTGTACATGCAGTATGATTGTGATATCAGTGTTGTATATGAGAGTTATATGTGAGAGTTGTGGATGA